>QANX01005794.1:0-38685 GCA_003254975.1 Ochetophila trinervis
GTTAGTGTTTAGTGTTTATAAGTGGATGACTGCATTTAGTGTTTAAATGTTAGTGTTGTCATGGTTAAAATGCTAGTGTTTAGTGTTTATAAGTGGTAGAATAATTTAGTGTTACTGTTTATGGATGCTATGGAAATGCATATAATATTATGTTATTTACTAGGTTTATAAAAATTGTGTTACTGTTTTGATGTTGTCTGGTTATGGATTGAGGCAATAACTAGTTTGTTTTGTTATTGTTTAGGTGTTACTGTTTTGATTGGTTATATGTTTATGCAATGAGTGTTTGATGGTGACTGAATTTTTAAACTTGTATTTGTTTTGACATCTTTTAGGTAGTCATGGGAACAATTCTTATTATGGTAGACTTCATAGGGTGTCAATATGGCGCAATTGAGATTGAGGATGATAAGTATAGTTTAGTATGCTTGTGTAATGAGGCAATGATTAGGGCTTGTGGTAGAAGAATAATGCCAGATGAAAAGTTTGAGATTGAAGTTAGATTACCTTGGATTAACAATTATAAGACAGCTATATCCACTGATAGAGAGTTAATGGAGCTGTTTTCTAAGTTTAGGGAAAGAAATTTAGATGTTATCCATTTTTATTGTACAATACTTCCATTGCAAGCTACTGAGCCTGATGAGTTATACTCTGCAAATTCAGCCCCACGACCTACCCAACCAGACACCCAACCAGACCCCCAAGAGAATGACCCCACTGAAAACACTAAGTCATATACCCCATATCCTGCCCATGTACCTTGCCAAACCTCTATTGAATCACAAAGTCAACCCTCTACTGAATCACTCTCCCAACCTGTTTCCCAACCTGAACCTGCTCTCCAACAAGACCCTGATGACCTTGATAGTGATTTTGATCCGAATGAGGAGTTTGAGTGGAGTAAAGATGAAAGAGAAGAAGGAGTGACTGGTTATGAACCTGGAAATGGTGAGGAAAATGAGGCTGACAGTGATGGCCTCATTGGGAGTGACTCAGAGGAAGAGGGTCCAGCTAGAAAGCTGTCTAGGCAATTAAAAGGGAAATTCTATGACCCCAATGTACAAGGTACTGAAATTAATTTGGAAAAGAGTATGGTGTTTGAGGATATACACCATTATAGAAGTGTGTTGAGGTATTTTGCCATAGATAGAGGTTTTGAGCTCGTGAGAATGAAAAATGAGAGGACTATGGTGATTGTTAGATGCAAACAGTCATGATGCCCTTGGAGAGCACATGCATCCCTCCTACCCGATGACAAGACCTTTCAGCTCAAAACATACAATCCTACACACACTTGCACAAGAGTTAGGAAAAACACTTGTGTGACTGCCACTTGGATAGCTATAAAGTTAGGGGATGACCTCAGATGCAATCCAAATATGGACATCAAAACCATAGCTCTTAAGTTAAGAAAATTGTGTGGAGTCAAGTGCAAAAAGCAAAAGTTGTGGAGAGCTAAAAGGATAGCTCTCCACAGCTTTAGTGGTGACCATGTAGGGAGCTATGATAAGATGTATAAGTATGCAAATGTATTGAGGGTTATGAATCCTGGGACACTCTCTGTAGTGTCATGCACAAGGAATGTGCCCAATGAGAACCCTCATTTTCAAAGGTTCTTTGTAAGCTTTCCAGCACAAAGGGATGGATTTCTGAATGGTTGTAGACCTTTCATTGGCTTGGACGGCTGCCACTTGAAAGGTCCTTATGGTGGTATGCTATTAAGTGCTGTGGCAATGGATGCCAACAGTTGTCTCTTTCCACTAGCAGTGGCTGTTTGTGAAGGTGAGAACCTCGATAGTTGGGGTTGGTTTCTACAATTGCTCATGGAGTACATTGGGGTACAAGATAGGAGGCTTATTACATTTATGAGTGATAGGCAGAAAGGGATTTTGGGTAGTTTGGCTATCCATTTTCCCAATTCACCAATTAGATTTTGCATGAGACACCTTTCTGCTAATTTTAAGAACAAATTTGCTGGTGTTATGGTGGGGAAACTGTTCTGGAGGGCTGCTAAATTCACAAATGCAAGGGACTTTGGGCATTTCATGGAACAAATAAGGACTACGAGTCAGGAAGCATATTAGTGGATCAAAAAAATTCTACCTCGTCATTGGAGTAGACATCTATTTGATGTGGCAGTGAAGAATGACCATTGTACCAACAACATGACTGAGTCTTTGAACAGTCAGCTTAGCATGGAAAGGTGTGGGCCAGTTTTATCATTGCTGGAGCAAATAAGAAGAAAAGTGATGAGAAAGATTCAGAAAAGGAAGAATGAGGCAGCTAAATGGACTACATCAGTTCCTCCTACAGTCTTGGGGAAGATTCAGCAAATACATAATGTTGAGAGACACTTAGAGGTGATTTGGGCAGCAGATAATGAATTTGAAGTTATTAATAAGACCACCGTTTCCATCATTGATATGAACAAACCAACCTGTCAATGTGGAGGGTGGCAGATAAGTGAGATTCCTTGCAAGCATGCCATGGCATGCATTATGTACAAGAGAGAAGACCCTACTGAGTATGTTGATATCAGCTTGAAGACATCTACATACTTGCAGACTTACAACACTGCAATCCACCCAATTCAAGATCAGAGCCTGTGGCCGGATGTTGAGGTTGAATATGTATTACCACCAGAAAAGAGAAAGCAGCCTGGTAGGCCAAAGATTAGTAGAAGAAGAGAGCCAGATGAGCCAGCAAAGAACACTAGGTCCTTCATTTTGAAATGTGGCATATGCAAGGGTCTTGGTCATAATAGAATAAGCTGTCCACAAAATGTAAAGAGATCAAAGACCACTAAGGTATTTTTATCATTGCATTCTTGACTGTTTACATTATTTTATGAATGCTTGAAGTTAATTAATTATTATTCATACTATTTCTTTTATGTTTGCAGCAAGGAGATGGGGAAGCAGGTCCTTCAACACAGCAGCAAGAGGATGAGGGAGCAGGTCCTTCAACACAGCAGCAACACCAGTAGCTGCAAATGGTTGGTTGCTGCCTTTTGTCATCAAGTGAGTGGATTGGTAGTGACACTGGTTATTTTTTTGCTTATGCTGTGCAGTGGTGAATTTTTTGACCATGTTTTGATATTGTAATCATTTGGAAGGCTGTAAATGGAAAGGCTGTAAATGGAAAGGCTATAAATGGAAAGGTAGAGAGCCATTTTTTTGAGTCATATAGGACTAGGATGGGTATATATAAGCTGTAGCTGTGACCCTCCTTTTTTTTNAAAAAAATCATAAAATTTAAATATTTATCATTAATATAAAAAAATAAATGCTCTAATTTTTACTCATTAGAGTATTTTTAATTGTGCTTTTTATTTTAAAGAGTATAATTTTTTAATAATTTTATAAAATAAATAGTGATTTTTTATTCGACTTTAATGGTACTATTTATCACACTCTTTATTTTTTATTTTTAATAAATAATCAATGCATAACATGAATATATAAAACATATAACCAGCCAATTAATTTTATATGTATAAAAGAAAAAAATATAAAATTAAATATAATTATAGTTATGCATTGAAAATTGCACAACAATAAATAAATGTATGAAAAATTGTATATAAAAAGTGAGTTTGGCTCTTCAAATATGGAGTCAAGTCTCATTCTCTATTTTAACTTTTTATTTTAAAAAGCTTATTATAGTTATTAAAAAGTTTAATTACTCTTTAAAATAGAGAAATTAAAATTTTAAAAAAGTTTATTGGGGATGCTCTTAGATACAAACTTATGATATATATATATATATAATATTGTTTTGAATAAAATTATGATTATAAGTTGATTTTGAAAGATTTTTTGCTAAATTGTAAATTGTTTATAATATATATAATATGTTATTTGTGTGATTTAGCACTAGCCTTACCTGGCCATTTTTATGATGTTTGTCATTGTCACGCTTTGGTTCCCCGCTCACCAACAAGTTGTTGTCCCTCCACCAGCACTTTGATTTGACTGGCTATAATTCCGGGCATGTCGACGATGAATGCATAGGAGTTTGGGTACTCTATCACGTCCGCTGGTGTTGCAGCCATTGCTTTTGCGTCGCGAACATTAGCCCAAGACGGGTTGTTTCGAGAAGATTTGATTTCGGAGTCCTCGGGGAAGTCGAGCATGTCTTCCAGGATCAAGAAGAGTGGCCAATCAAAACCCACCTTCCTCAAATCCATGTTTTTTTATATACTACCACCAACCTATAAAAATGCCTTGGCTGGAAGGGCTTGTACACAATACAATGATACTAAGTTTTATCAAAAAAAAAAAAATACAATGATACTAAGGATTTTGTTTTGGCAAGAAATTCAGGAGACGAAGCTTTTCAAGATTCAGGCAGACGATATGTATGTATGTATGTATGTATGTATGTATGTATGTATGTATGTATGTATGTATGTATGTATGTATGTATGTATGTATGTATGTATGTATGTATGTATGTGAAAGATGGACAATTGGAGTGGTTTTTATAATGACAAAAGTGGATAACATTATCAAGTGAAAATGCGAGAGAATTCTGGTGCCTGGGAAAGAAAAAGGTGTCAATGGTGAAGAAGAAAAAAAATAATCCAGTGCCACTGGGTCCGTTTTGTACGCATGATTGGACTGGATCGGATATAGCTAGTAAGATTGGATCGGACTGGATAATGCTGGATTGGATTTCTCAAATCCTGTCATGTGTTTGGTGCAGGACCGGACTAAATCGGATATAATATACTTTGTTTGGTGCAGTTTCGGACTGGACTGGATAAAAATTCAATTTTTTAATATATTTTATATTTTTTAGATTATAGTAGAAAATGTGATTTTAATTATTAATTTAAATAAACATGATATATAAAATATATTGTAATATTTTTTTAATTATAAATTTAATAAAATATAATATTATGTCATTTAAGAAAGTATTAAACATAATTTAATACAAATATGTCATAATTGTTCTCAATAACATAAACAACTACTAAATTTGAAAAAAACAAAATACAGATTAACCTAATACACATGTGCTAGTATACTAATAACAATAACTCCAACTGTGCAACCGATAATTAAACCGATTCAAAACGAACATTGATTTATACTTCGATAATTAGGTATATGGTGATTAATTTCCCTTTTTACTGTAGAACATTTATTATTATTTTTTTGTTTAATTGTCCTTTCAATGTTTGAAACATAAGCTATTTATATTTCATCTATTGAACGATATGATTTGTACGAGTTGCCTTTGAATCCATGAATCTGTTCTTGACATTCTGCCCATGAGTCATAAATCCCTGGTTGTATTCCTTTGAACACAACGTAAATTTTTTTATCTGCCATTATTAGTATCTACATATAAACAAAATATATTAGTATAATTTCAACGATATAAATAACAAAAATATTATAAACATTATAAAATAAATAAACATAACAAACTTGTCATTAATATTGTTCATATCCATAAAATAACATAAAGTAAACAATCCATACAACTAATGCTCAATAACATAAATATCGTCTAACCGATGACATAAACATAAACAATCCATACAACTAACCCTAGAATGACATTTAAAAATACATAGTAAATCTATGAACCAGTGGATGAACCACCGATCAACTCATGAATAAACTTAATTTTTTCTTCATTATCTAACCCAATAAATGCATGAAACTTTTATATCTTCTCACAACAAAGATTTATGACCTTAATTCTATCAGTAACTGACATCCCGAGCCTCCTAAGTTCTACACGCAAAAATTCCAGCTATTCGGGAGTCAGTTTAGAATATATAGAATTAGCTAGCTGATCCCACTGTTCCTTAGATTCATCCATCATTTTGTCCAGTGATTCAGCAATGCGTTCCAATCCACTACCTGCTACATCAGATGATCTAGTTCTCTTTTTACGAATGGTCGACTGGGACTGTGAATTTTGGCCAACTAACATTGGAGAATCCTCTTCATCTTCTCCAGTGTCAATTGGATCTGCAACCATGTCAGCAAAAGTTTCAACATTTAGGCTGGTCGCACGATCTGATCCAAATATATTGGCCAACCTTTCATACAAGGGAAATGGTTTATCCCTCCATCCATCAGCATCTTTGTTAATCTATATAATTAAATAAAGTTCAGCGGTTAGAATAAATTTGTAACATCAACATTGACAAATAAATTGGCTGCAAGTTTTTTTATTCTAACCTTAACATAGTCCGCCCAAACATCATCACTGTCAACTTCAATACACTTCTTTGTGTCATTCCATTCAAATCCACTCTTATTTAACATGTCGAACGCGATTATGTTATTTTTTTTCCACTTCTTCATTTTCGATTCGATGTGTGGATTGGCTTTCAATTCGCATCCTGGACATAAATTGGCTAAATATTTTTCAATATAATTGTATGTGCCATGTTTGAATGTACCATTCTCAGTTCTATACCCCTTTGCCACTGCATCATCAATAATATTCAGTAGTGTATCATCTTCCAACTTACTCCACACATGCCTATTACACTTCCTTGATCATGGATTGGCATGGCTACTACTTGCACTTTGCATATTCAACTAGCTTCACAATAAAAGGCAAAAAGCAAATTACAAATTTAATTTGGCATGTAATTAATACAAAAACATACAAGTAGCAGTTTATTCAATTCAACTAAAATATTCAAAATACAACATCCATTTTAATGCAAAGTTCAAATTCCATAGCAAATAAAAATCATAACAAGTTTTAATCAATCCTATTTGCCGTCCATTCAGCGTACATTTGTGTAGCTAAATTATCCCTCCACTTAGTCCATTCATTTGATGCCTCAATAGATCCGATCGGATCATTGCCTACTATCATCGGTTCGACACTTTGCATTTCATCTACATCGAGTTCAATTGGATCACTTGACATTTCTCTTCTAATAAGATTATGTAGAAGACAACATGCAATGATTATTCTCCCTTGTGTTTGGATTGGATAAAAAGATGGACTCCTTAATATGGCCCAACGCTTTTTAAGTAATCCAAAGCACATCTCAATTACATAACGTGCATATGTATGCTTCATGTTAAAATATTCCTCTCGGTTTTGTGGTGCACCACCAACTCTCCACTCTAAAAGGTGATAACGTGTCCCTCTAAATGGTGCAATAAAACCTTCACCATTTGTGTATCCGGCATCCACAAAATAATAATAGCCTAACATGAATAAATAATAATTAATTTATGATTCTATCTCACAAAACTAATTTTTAATAAAAGCAGTTTTAACGTAGACCATCACAATTTGTTTTTACCAGTTGGAACTCTTAACCTAATAGGTCTACTAAGCGCATCTCTGAGGACTCTAGAGTAGGAAGCTGAAACTTCCCACCCAGGTAATACGAATACAAACATCATATTTCGATCACAAACACCTAATACGTTAGTAGCAAACTCTCCTTTTCGTGTTCGATATCTAGGCTTGTCAATATCAGCCACATAAACCTTTATGAAAGTTCCGTCTAATGCTCCCAAACAATTCTATACAGTTGATTATAATAAATTTTGTAAGTCATATTACATTTATTTATATAGTAACATAACAAGAAATGAAAATGTATAAATATACCTTAAAAAATCTCCATCTATCATCGGTATAGTTAGCAGATACTGGTTCTGGAGATTTTAATAGGTGACCTTGCAACTGCAATACTCCATTCAACACCGAGTTAAAATACCTACTAATAGTTTTCCCTGAACGCTGAAATCTATTTCTAATGGTTCGGTTCTTGACATGATGAGCGAGTACGTGTAAAAACATACACACTTGTTCCTCTAAAGTAACCAAACTATCTTTTTGAATATGTGGATCAGGACGTAGTAATTCACATAGCAAACCGAATGTGTTCCTATCCATTCTAAGTTGATTGACACATTCAATGTCACTATGACCTATAATATTATCTAAAATACTCAGTCGAGTTTTATGCATAGTAAATGCTCGATTCTTAAGTGCCTCTGTTTCCAAATACTTTTGCATCCAAATAGAGACCATCATTACATGCACTTTTATCCTGAATATCTTTTCCAAATGCATCCTTTTTGTAATAATCCAAAATAAAATTTTCCTTTGTTGCTCATCCATTTATATAACCTTAAAAAAAGTATTTTATTAATGAATTTAGGTTATGTGACAATATATCCAGCAAAATGTCCAAAACATCATATTTGCATAAAAAAAATAAGAAGTAAACATAATACTTTGTATTCATCTTTTTGCATATACAAGTAACATCTTTTTAATACACATACAAGTAATACAAGTAACATTTTTTAATATACATACATGTAATATTTTTTAATACACATAACAATTAATACAAGTATCATTAACTACCAAGGCACCGTTTACAATAGGTCCATTTCAGTCCTAGAGTTTAAATTTGGGAACTAATTATTTTGTGAATTTTTTATTTTGGTAATTGTTATGGGAATCTCTTATTAAAAAATAAAAACATAATATGTTTTTGGATACACATTTTGTAGCATGTTGGAATCCATAATATGCCGATGTAAACGGGATTATTGTTGCTCTAATCTTTGATTTTAGGACAGATAATATGCCGATGTCCCTTCCCTCCACAGACTTGCATCAATGCACAGAATTGCATATCCTAAAAACTACCAATCACACCAATAATTTTTTTATTTCTGTATTTTTTTTCCATCAATACACACCAAGGCAACAATCTCACCAAAAATCCAGCAACAAATTCAACCTCAATCCAGCAACAAATCACACCAAAATCCAGCAACAATCCAGCAACAAATTCACACCAAAATCCAGCAAAATGTCTAGCAAAATCCAGTTTACAAAACAAGCACAAATCCATATCCAATATCCAGTTTACAGAACATCAAACCATCTCTGCCATCCAGTTTACAAAACAAGCAAAAATCCAGAAAAAATGTCCAGCAAAAATTGAGCAAAAAATCTAGCAAAAATCCAACAAAATCAGTGCTCGAAGATTCAAAATCAGAAACGACTAACCTCAAGGACAAAAACGGGGGATCAGGTTGAGAAACGGTGGGGAGTAGCTCGATTCAACAACTGGGTTCCTTCGAAACAGAGGGGAGCAGCTCGATCAATAGCAAAACTATTTCGAAACGGCGAGGAGTAGCTCGATCGACGACTGGGTTCCTTCGAAACGGCGGGGAGCAGCTTGGACTCGGAACTTCATCGATTTGTTGGAAAGGACAGGGGAGAAGAGCTCGGTCCAGTTGAGGTCGCGTCCGCTGGAGAGGGGGAGCTTTGGTCGAGTTAAGGTCGCGTTAGCTGGAGAGGGGGAGCAGCTTTGGTCGAGTTGAGGACGTTGACTTGAGGTTATCCGAGTCCGCTTCGTGTTATCCCGTGTCTGCGATGAGGATTCGACCTTCAGCTTAAGTTAAGTAACCGGATTTCTCTAATCCCAGTCCGACCAGCACCAAACGTCAGATAAGGGTGAGGACCAGATTAGAAATCCAATCCGGTCCCCCTGTCTAGCGTACCAAACACGCCCTAAGAGTACCAAATTGCACAGATACAATCATGTGAACGTGGGATTCACATGGTTGCGCACTTGTGCCAGTAAAGTTTAATGACTTCATTATTTATATTAATTTCTTCTGTTATATATTAAATTAAGTTGCTATTTAATTTTTGGATAACAGAGTGGTAAGCTGAGCTTGTATCACTTCAAATCAATAACTGCCATTTTTTTTAAAAATGTCAAATCTATTCGAATTAAAAATCCTAAATATTTGTTGATTTTTTTTTATAAAAAAATTTCTTGCTCTCGCTTTCTTTCTCTCTCTACTACGTTGGACTCTTCTTAGTCATCAGCAGTGGATTCAGCCCCGAAGAACCACGAAATAGATTGAAAAATTGGCAGAGTTTCGAATAAGAAGCAACGAAGTTCAATGTTCTGAGGTAAAAAAGAACATAAACAAATATATATTTGTTATATATTCAACTGATAAAATATTTACACTTGATGCTAGTGTTTTATACATTGTGAATACAAGGTTGTTAACTTAACATAAACCACTAAATAGATTACAAAGCTTTAGCAATTATCACAAGTTAAAGATGTGTAACTGAGATAGATGTCTATCAAAACTAACCGCTCTAATCCTTTAGAGTATTATCACTAACATCCCCTCAAACTAAATGGGAAACATCTTAAATTTAGCTTGGACCTTAAGTGAAGAAACTTTGGACTTGAAAGAACTTTGGTAAGAATGTCAGCGATTTGTTTAGAACTTGGCACCGCACCTCAAGTTTTTTTTGAATGACTTGATCACTAACAAAGTGGACATCAATTTCAATATGCTTTGTTCGAGCATGAAAAATTGGATTATATGCCAAAGAGCCCGCACCCATGTTGTCACACCATAATACTGGGGCTCGAATTGGGGTCATGTGTAGCTCATTTAACATAAATTGAATTCATGCAACTTCAGCGGCTCCATTGGCTAGTGCTCAATATTCTGATTCAGTACTGGATCGGGCTACGACGTGTTGCTTTCGAGATGCCCAATAGATTAGATTTTCACCAAGATATACATGATATATGCCCGAAGACCTACGGTCATCAATGTTGGAAGCCCAGTCATCATCAGTATACCCATATAATTGATGAAAAGAGGAAGGACGAAAATGAATACCCATCTGTTTAGTTCCTTGCAAATAGCAAAGTGCTCGCTTACAAGACATTCAATGTACATTGGTAGGCTGATGCATGTATTGGCTCAATTTATTGACAATGAAAGATATTTTTGGACGAGTAAGTGTCAAATATTGGAGAGCGCCAATAGTGCCGCGATATAAGAGTTTATCCTTGAATGGAACCCCGACCAAGTTGAGTACTTGTACTAGCTAGAGTTGGCGCAGCCTTAGATGTTCCCAAAGCATATCATTAATATAGCGTGTTTGAGACAAATATAATCTAGTAGAGTCCTTGTGAGCTTCAATTTTCAGAAAAAAAAAAAAAAAAAGACAGCAGTCCAAGATCCTTCAAAGAAAACTTAGCATGAAGTTTTTGTGTGAAGTTGTTAAGAATAGAAGATTTCCTCCTATTATTGCAGGAAGTATTTGTGACTTCCAGATCATGAAATTATCAAAGGAAAGTCGGAAAGGAAAGGTATAGGTAGGCAAATTAACTTGATCAAGACTAGAAATTGTTGTGATTTTTTCTGTAGAAATGATTGACAGTTTTGACGTGATTTTTCTGTGTGACTCTGATACCATAAAAGAAAACAAAAACAAATATATATTTGTTATATATCAACTGATAAAATATTTACACTTGATGCTAGTGTTTTATACACTGTGAATACAAAGGTTGTTAACTTAACATAAACCACTAAATAGATTACAAAGCTTTAGCAATTATCACAATTTAAAGATGTGTAACTAAGATAGATGTCTATCAAAAACAAACCGCTCTAATCCTTTAGAGTATTATCACTAACATGAGGCATCTGCAGTTGTAGGTGTTCCTTTCTCTCTCGGCTCTGGGTATGATTTATGATTTCTTATAGTCCATTTTCATGTTTTTTTTCCTCTGATTCTGTGCTTCTGGGTATGATTTCTCATATTTAATTTTTTTTTCTCTGCTTCTGGGTATGCTCGTATTCCATTTTCTGCTTTTGTTTTATAGTCAATAAATTTGCATTCTCAATAATTTTGTGATGGGGTGGCTGAATTTTTCGAGTTTGTTATGTTTGCTGAAATGGTTAAGATGTAGAGGATATTGTTTGTTTTTGTGTTTTTGATTATTCTTTTAAATTAATATCAAATGCATATATGTGGAATGGTGGTTCACAATGAGAATTTCAGAGTTAGGATTAACATTTTGATACTCTGGGAGCTCCCACCTCTTAGATATATATATGGGGTCTCATATATATGTGAGAGGTAGGAGTTGAACTCCAAACACTTTTGCCGACTAAGACGACTCCAACACATTTGACATAGAAAGAAAAGGAAGAGCATGAAAGAGAAAATTTTTAAATATATATATATATCTTATATCTTATAAAGGAGAGCAGTGTTTTAGGTGGGTTTCCGTTTTTTTTCATTGTTTGTAACTTTTTTTTTAAAAAAAACGACGTCGTTTTGTATGTTTAAAAAAAAGTTAAATAGCAAAAACGACGTCCTTCTTTTATGTTAGGGATTTCTATCGTCCCAAACCATTCGACAGAAAACGCTCGCACCATTTTGCTCTCTCTTCTTCTTATTCTCCTTCTTGTTTCATGGCATGTCCTTGCAGGCACCAAGACTCGTCGGGTGAAGAAGCTCCAGCATTCTGGGGAAACGACGACGTCGGATTACGATTCGTTGCTGGCTCGGGCTGAGTCTAAGAGTGAGGTTTTGGTTGGGGAGGATTATGGAGTAGAGGATCTGAAGGTTGGGATTTCTGCTAAGATCCTAAATCTCCAGATTTCCTATGATCGAAGAGGAATCCTAACGCGATCGGCGATATCTGAAGATGTGATATGGTGAGATATTTATTATGTAAAGTAAAAACGCTTGTCATTTTTGTATGTTGTTGAAAATACGAGAAATAGAACGAGATCTAAAGTGTTCATCTTCTTATTATTTTTTTTCCTTCTTTGTAAAGTTAGGGTTTTCTGGTTTGTTACGTTTCTTTACAAAAAAAGAGTCAAATAATAGCAAGCAAAACGAAGTTGAAAACATATATAAGAAAATGGGCTTTCGGCTGTGAATTATGAGTAGCTCTATAGCTAACTGATTACGTTAAACACGGTGCTCATCCCAAAGAGTGTGGTTTGGTTCACTTTTACCAAATTAACATGTATTGGAATGTCCTAGATATCTATATATTGGATATTGATAATTAAAAAAAAAAATTTGCTCTGTACTAAAATCATATATTCTAGCAGGTTACCATTTTTTTTCATCGTCCGTAACTTTTTTTTTTAAAAAAACGACGTTGTTTTGTAAGCTTAAAAAAAAAATTAAATAGCAAAAATGACGTCGTTAGAGATTTCTATCGTCCCAAACCATTCGACATAAAACGCTCACACCCTTTTGCTCTCTTCTTCTTCTTTTTCACCTTTTTGTTTCATGGCATTTCCTTGCAAGCACCAAGACTCGCTGGGTGAAGAAGCTCCAGAATTTTGGAGAAACGACGACGTCGGATTACGATTCGTTGCTGGCTTGGGTTGAGTCTAAGAGTGAGGTTTTGGTTGGGGAGGATTATGGAGTAGAGGATCAGAAGGTTGGGATTTCTGCTAAGATCTTAAATCTCCAGATTTCCTACAAACGAAGAGGAATCCTAACGCGATCGACGATATCTAAATATGTGATATGGTGAGTTATTTATTATATAAAGTAAAAATGCTTGTCATTTTTGTATGTTGTTGAAAATATGAGAAATAGAACGAGATCTAAAGTGTTCATCTTCATCTTATTTTTTTTTCTTCTTTGTAAAGTTAGGGTTTTCTGGTTTGTTACGTTTCTTTACAAAAAAAAGTCAAATAATAGCAAGCAAAATGAAGTTGAAAACATATATAAGAAAATGGGCTTTCGGCTGTGAATTATGAATAGCTCTATAGCTAACTGATCACGTTAAACACGGTGCTCATCCCAAAGAGTGTGGGTTTGGTTCACTTTTACCAAATTAACATGTATTGGAAGGTCCTAGACATCTATATCTTGGACAATGAATAATAGGGACCAATATTGATAATTAAAAAAAAAAAAATTTGCTTTGTATGAAAATCATATATTCTAGCAATTACCAAAGACCAGGGATTTTGCATTTGTCGCAGGTCATGATTTTTGGTTTGAACTATGGTTATTTTTCTTTTATTTGTTAGTAGTTTGCAGTTCATCTATTCTTTTGCTAATGAGATTGGTTTCTGCCTGCGTGGCTTGCAAAATTTCATCCACTTCTTATCTTATGTGTAAGCTTGTAATTTTTTTTAGCTTAATTTATGACTTAATGTAATAATCATTTTAATTTTTAGTCATTCGGAAAAAAAAAATTAAGATACCACAGGAGTACAAGTTCGATTTTAATTTGTAAATTTAATAAACTTTTTTCAATTTTCTTTCACTAAAACTATGATCTACATTGTCTTTTGCTATTTAGTGGCTCCAATTTCTTATGCCTATCTTGCTGCACAACAGATGGGGCAGTTTATGAAGTTTGAGGATTTATCAGAATCTTTGCTCATTATGGAGGAGCACTTCTTTCTCCTCATTACTGTACCTATTTGGTTTCTCTTGCCCCACTTTATTTGATTCAAAATGCAATCTAAATTTTATGGAGGAGCACTTGTTTCTCCTCATTAATGTACCTATTTAGTTTCTCTTCCCCAACTTTATTTGATTCAAAATGCACAAACAATATCACCACATATTTATACAATTTACTTGTATTCTTAATCTTTCATTTCTTGTATTGGTTAGAAAAATGTGCACCCTCATAATTGTATGTTTTAGTTTTGGAGCATTAAATTTTGATTACTCATATTAGTATTTTGGGTTTAGTTTGTAAGTTGGTTCTGGATTGAAACATTTGAAGCAGGAAAAATGACGAATGATCTTGCAATTTTGACACTTGGACCCAAGTAAGTGGGACCTTTTTTCTTGTATAATTTGCTTATTCATGTTTGATTTTTTGTACCTTTGCTGACTTTTTTTTTTTTTTTTTTGTAATACCCTTTGCTGACTTTTTGTTTTAGCATTGAATATACTCTAATGTCTTATTTATTCTGACCAGTCTTGCCCCCAGTGCAAGAACATATATAAGACGCACAAAGGTTAGCTGTTGCTTCTGTATTTACCATTTGGATCTAATTATATTCTTTTTAATGCACTCTGTTTGCTCTGTGACTGAAATTAATGAGATTAACGTATTTCAGAGTCCTAGAGTTGACGGAGATGATGATGAAGATGATGTTGATGATATGGAGAATGGGTTCAATTATGCCGAAAGAAATAGAAAAACTAGACATCAATGGCAAGGAGAAGATGTTGATCTCTCATCATGAATCTCAACAGCCCATCCCCCTTCTCACCAATGGACAGCCGGTAGGTTAATAAGCCAATCTCAGTTTTGTTTTTAGTCTGTGTATCTCTGTGATTTTCCAATATAAGTTACTACTACACAAAGCCTATTAACCAATTTTTGTTTGGAACTATTCTATTGCTTTTGTTATGATATAAACTTGTACTTGGAAAGCAAATGTGGGAGACCAGTTGGTTTCCCTGTAATCTTACAACTCGATCGGTCTAGAAAGCTGCAGTGTTGCATTTAAGTTTTGGAGACTAAGTGATGGTGCAGTGCAATTCTCTGTACAATTCAAAGACCATCAAAAATTAATTGTGAAAATGAAATGTGTAATGCACTTCCACTCCTTTTTCTGAAAGATCAAGTGCATTTGTGATGCACATTCCGGAAACCAATCGGACTGGTCAAAGAAAAGTCAAAGTTAGTGATAGCTAATTTAGTGCAAGATAACTATAGCTGCAAAAGTGAATCACTGAAGATTTACACATGGCTAAGAAGGTCCAAAGACTTCCAAAGCAAGATAAATGTTTATTAAGTCATAGACTTTTCGCTGAGAAATAATGTATATTTTTTAATTGTGAATAGTTTATAAAAAACTTTTTATATACAACTGCTATATATATATATATATATATATATATATAGATGATATGGTGTAATAAGTCGTTCATTATCGAATACGTAACAATATTTACATAGTATCAACATGCTTTATTTTATCGTCGTATGATGTTATGTATAATTATAGATTCAAATTTACATTGTACATACCAATTGAGAACAGCATAAATGACTTAACCGTTACATATATATATATATATATATATATATATATATAATACTTTTTNATGGTTAATACTTTTTCAGGCTCATGTGTGTTTGCAATTTCTCAGTCTTTCCCAATTCTCACGCTCAACAAGTACAATGTGAAAATTTATCACCAGAAACTGTTTTTAGGAGTTTTTAATTTCCACTTTCATATTCGAGAAAAGGGGAGAAAATAATTTTCCATTTTCTGCATATGTAAAAAAAATAAAAAATTGCTACATTTCTTACAAATTTTTAACCATTTACATTAAGTGTAATTTTTAATAAGACCATGGAAGCAATAATCTGCACGGTAGCCTAGTACATGTAGAGAATCTTGTACCACAAGTAATCAACAAACCCAGACTAACTATGCCCCCGGTTATACGGGACAGTTAAAAAGATAAAAGTAGATGAGCTTCAACCTTGCAATATAGACAACACTTAAAGCTAGTAATTGAAACAATTCTAGATATTGTAATTAAGGTCCTCTATGCTTAACCTTCATGTTTAAAAAAATAAAATTTGTCTTGGCAATCAAAACCCCCCAATAGATGGATATTTGGAAGAGTAAGAGTTAATCCTTTTGTCTTTAACGTAAGTCAATAATGGATTGGGATGGGATGATCAGTTTCTTTGAAATTAAAGGATTTGGGACATGAAAAAGAGATCGCTTTGATCCACTTTATATGGCCGTCCCAATAACATCGATGTTGATAGGTGTGGATATTTGAAAGCCCAAACAACAAGTTATCAAAAAGAGCATGTTCCTATGGAAAGGCAAGTATAGGTTCTATAAATATCAGAAAGAAGAAAGAAATAAAGAAAGAAAGATAATTTCTACCATTTGTGTACGAACTTAAGCTTGAGAGCTTGGTGAAGTTTGGAATCAACGGAATGTCAGTTCATGCTCAGAATCTCATCTGAGCTTGATTCCATTATTCCGAATATTTTCTTATTGACTTCCTAAGTTAAAAAAGCTCTTAAAGAATTCGTTTACAATTATGTTTGCTATCATGGAAACTGTGTTACTAATTAATTAAGAACAGTAAAAAAGAACAATAATATTCAAATTCAAACAACACCAGAAGACTACAAAAGATGCAAAATAAAGCTAAATGAAAGCCAGGAAACTTGGAAAGCATTTTGGTAGATGCTTTACTAATTGTCACAAGTCATAGCCACTCGCATTGAAATTTCAAAGGCATTTGTACTTGTAGCGAATCTTGTACCACTGGTAGCCAAAAAACTCAAAATAAGCATGCCTCCAGGTTTTGCAGAACAGGAATGGAACAATGATACCAAAGAATCCAACTGCAAAACCTGTTCCAATGCCCAAATGAAACCAGCGGTCAGCTTCATGATCTCCATCATCTTCTCCATGTTGATCAGTGGCAGGTACAATCTCTGATTCACATTCCTTGGTAAGTGGAGGTCCACAGAGTTCATTGCCGACGAAGCTAGAAGCAGGTAAACTCTGGACTTGGGTGCTCGATGGAATTTTTCCTGACAAATTGTTACAAGACAAGTTCAAGTAACTCAAAAAAGTTAAAGCTGACATGCTTGGAGCAATGTTACCAGAAAGTTGGTTTCTTGATAAATCAAGAGATTGCAACCACACCATGTTGCCAATGCTCTCTGGAATTCTTCCTTTCAAGAAGTTTCCTGACAGATTCAGAGATATCAATCCCTGGAGAGCTGTAAGCTGCTGTGGGATCTCTCCTGTGAGTTTATTGCTTGAAAGGTCCAAACTATTTACAAGTGGCAAGATTCTGTCATATTGATCCTCTCTTCCTTTTGTCACCACCATTACTTGCTCCAAGAAATTACCAAAATCAAAGGAAGAAGAGATGATTTCTTTCGTTGCTTGTTTGGTGGCCATGGCTTTCAAATTTTCAAAACACTTCGGTATAGTTCCAGATAAATTGTTATCAGCAACATCAATGATTTGAAGTGCATTGAGACTGCAGAGATCAAACGGAATATGACCATTCAACTTGTTTGAGCGAAGAATGAGAATTGTTAGATTTAAAAGACTTGTTCCCATCCATTTTGCAATGCCTCCATTGAACTCGTTTAGACCAAGGTCAAGAAATCTTAACTGCTTGCAATTCTGCAGAGATAGCGGAATTTCACCTGTGAAACTATTGTTGTGCAAATGCAATGATTCTAATCTATGTAAAGATCCCAAAGAGCTTGGAATTTTTCCATTGCAAATGCAAGTCGAGTGACCACAAGCTACTAGAGCTATTAATGCTGAAAATCCACTCCGGTATGAAAGAGTTAAAATTGTTGAGTGAAATATCAAGAACAGAAAGGGATGTAAAATTAACTATGTTAAAAGCAGAGTTAGGAATATGAGAAAGCTCACAGCTGGACAAGCGTAATTCTGACAAAGAAGAGAGTCTGTTTATTACCTTCAACCAATGGTCTGATGTTTTACTAAGATTCACACTGCTCATATCTAAGAATTGCAGTGAAGAAAGACCAGAAAGCCAGAAAAGCTTCTCAGCGTAGAGTTCAGCCTCGTCGTAATTCCAACTTCCAATACCAAGATGAGTCAAACTTGAGAGGTTTCCTAGCTGGGGAGGAATTACTCCCTTAAAGCCAGCATCGATGAGGTCAAGATGTGTTAAATTCACAAGTGAACATATGAAGATGGGAATTTGAATCCCTCCAAAATCATTGTAGCTGAGGTCTAGGAATCTCAGATGCTTCAAACCAAGCAAGGAAGGATTTATCTTGCCACGTAACGAATAATAATCAAGGTGGAGCTCTTCAACATGACCTGTTAAATTGTTGCAGCAGTTCTCTTGGGAAATCCAAGATGAAAGCCTGTCTGAAGGATCAACAAGATCTTTCTTCAAACTCAACAGAGATTCTTTTTCACTTTCAATGCATACTACTTCACCACCGCTGCTCCCAAAACTCACATCGATGGTTGCTTGTGTGATTAATATTATGAGACAAATATTCATAACACCTCTTAATGATTCACCCATGTTCATCACATATACAAATTTGGTGATGCTACAAAGTATATATTGTAGCTTTTTTCCTTGTATGTATGTGTGTGTGTGTGTGTAAGTATATTATATATACACAGTACCTTTGACTTGGGGGCAGGTCAAGTTTTTCCTTGAACTTGCAACTCGACTAAAAGGCAGCTTTACATTTAAACTTGTGGACACTATTTCTCGTGCAGAATTAAAAGTCTTTGTAAATTATTTGGATGTACAATTCCGATTACTAATTTCCTATAACCCAGGCTATTAAAAACAGCTACTGTTAAATGTAAGAGTCTATTCGGACAAGTCATCCCATTTGGTTGGTTGATGTAGGTAGACCCTTTAAATGCTTCCAATTTAAGACAAGTCATCCCATTTGGTTAGGTGATTTAGGTAGACCCTTTAAATGCTTCCAATTTAAGTATTTCCAAAATAAAATAAAAAATAATAACTATTTGGATATGATCTGCATTTACACTTCCTCTCACTTTCCTAAATAATGGGCCACCTGCAGCAAGTAGCAGAAAAGCTAGAATAAAAAAATGCATAAAGATATTGCAATTTGCAATATGATCCGCATTGGAACCATGAATGAAAAATTCGAGATTTTTGGGAGAGAGTTATTAATTTTATGTTTCAGAAATTTTTATAATTTTCGTCGATATTTTTGAAATTTTTATGATATTTCTGTAATATTTTCATGAAAATTTTTATAGAAATTTTGAAAATTTAGATTGTTAAATTTTAAAAATATGATATATTTTTATAAAATATTAGAGCATTTTTTTAAATTATAATTATTTATTGATGACATATTTTAACTAATGTCGTAGATGATAGTGATGAAGAGGGTAACCAAGTATATCAATGGATTAAACCAGTACATTTGGATGATAAAGAAGGAAACCTTGACACAAAAATTGCTCTACAAGCTGAAGAAGGTATAAATGTTCAAAGAGTAATTGTTGAAGAAGTAGGCTCTAATAGTGCTGATTCTTTTGAAAAGATTATGAGGCAACTAACTAGAATTCCTAGTACTTCAATCCCTTCCAAAAGTAAAGGTTCAGAATTTTAAACTATTGATAGCGACTTTGGCTCAAGTGGCGATATCAATAGATGCTCTGGTGAAGCTAGAAGTGGTTATGAAAGAGAGTTACAAATTCAACAGAGATTGAGTCCATTCATTAGTGAAGAATATTACACCCATGCAACTCAATATGAGGATCATGGAAGTAGAGAATGTAAGCTAAGAATTTGTGCTATAGGAAAAGATTATACGAGTAGAGAAAGGAGTACAATGAGAATATATCACAACAAGAAGATGAATCTTTCTACAAATTTTGGATCAATGAGGATTGAAGATGAATATAACTCTTATTTAATGGATGATTTTGGAATGTCATCAAGTAATAAGTCATGGATACATTTTCAACTCAACCATCAGGGGTTAGCGGTTATGAACAGAGCCAATCAACGTCATATCCATATCATGACTATCAACAAAGATAATCACATGAAATATTAAATCCTTATGGTTGGCATCATAACAATTACATGCAAAATTATCAAGTAGATGTGCCTTTTAATCAATATTTCTTTCAATACAACTCGAAATGAGGATGAGAAAGATAGTAAAAATTTTCAAACACCAAGAAATTCTATGTGGTATTGACTCATATTTAAGTAATTATGTAGTTGTATTATTATTTTGATTAATGAATAATTCATTACTTAAGTAATAACATTTTTATTCATGTCAACGAGTTCTATAAGTCTAGTTATGATAAATATGATTTTCACTCAATGTTTTTTTAATTTTTATAGTTAAATTGATAAAGTATCTAATAAATAAGCATATCCTGAAGTTTCATTAAAAATTTCTGTCATTTCTTTTGTATTTTCATTGATATCGATATTTTTGTATTTTTGACCTTCGATATTTTCGTCGATACCAATATTTTCATCCTGGACCGGAACGAACCAGGATCTTTGAAGACTAACTTTTCAAAATTGTAAAGTCAAACTTGTCAACTATATACGATTGGGTCCTAATTTTGTTGATGTGCGTATAGCACAATGAGTCAAAGATACTATTATGTTTATGAGCTACCTATAAAATAATTAGAAACTTTCCATGATTTATTTATCCTAAAAAGGAAAAAAAAATGAAAAGGGTAATGTCGATATGTAGCTAGGAGTAGACCTGACAACGTGTTGTGTCGTGTTCATATCGTATGGTATTCATGTTCGTATCAATTTTTTTTTACCCAAATCCGACCCGTTAAGCTTTCGTGTTGAAATATATAAACTCAAACCCGTTCATAAAATTATCGTGTAACTCGTTACCCAACCAGTTAACACGTTAAACTTATTTTTTTTAAAAATAAAAAATATATTGATTTATATTTCATAGTCTATACTAAAAAATAATGAACCACAAACAAACATAAATATTTGTATCCTTTTACAAACCAAAAATAAAAACTAAAACAACATATTTAATAACTGTTAAAAAAATAACAAACTACACAAACATAATACTTAAATCCTTCTACATAAGTAATAATTGTAAATTCAAAATATGTAAAATATTACGAACTAAAGTTATATTAAATATTTATCGTGGCTAAGAAAATAAAATATGCATTACAATTGTCAATTTAAAAATATTTCAAATATTATAAACCAAATTAAAATTCTACATCCAATAGAAGTAATAAAAAAGATATAATCTAAAATAAAATATCAATATATAAATAGATATAAAAATTGTTATTTTTCAATGAAATAAAATATGAATTTTATAATTTTTTTTTTAAAAAAAAAATAATGTAAAAAATTAGCTATAAAGAAATAATTAAATTAATATTTTTCTTATCGTGTTAATGTGTTTCAATTCGTTTCAACCCATTTTTTTATCGTGTGACACTGATATCAACCGATTTCAATATTGGAGACCCAAACCCGCAAATTATCGTATCGTTTGATGTCATGTTATCGTGTCGTGTAGCATTTTATCAGGTCTAGCCGGGAGGAATATACACATTAGTAGAGTCATCACAAAGACCAACTGAGACAACAATCTGCTTTTATTAGTATATTTTGACCATTAAACATGCTGTTAAAACTTAGTGGTGCTAAAAATTAAGAGAAGGATCAATCTCCTCCAAAGCATGCTGAATCTACTGTGGTGGCTTTCTTTTTTCTTTTCTTTTTTTTTTTTGATGAAATAATTTGGCTTTCCAAAGTCACCTTCACTCGGGGTGGTGGATGCGTAGTGTTACATTACAATTTGAAAACCAAGTACGCTTGTGCATTGCAATGCTCTTTATATTTCAACCATACCGTCAAAATTAATTGTGAAAATGATTTGTCATTTGTATGCACTTCCACTTACTTTTCTAATGGGCCACCAAATCAGCCACCATGAAAATTGCCTAAGATACATGACAAGGAAATTTTGGTACTTGGTATAGTTTCTAGACTTGCAATATATATGTGTGTGTGTATGTAATCAGTTCAAAATATTTATTATATATTTGACACATTTATTACATAACAATTAAATATATGAAATTTGTTTATTTATTTTGCTGTGAGAAATAAAGGATTTTATGCAAACAATTATTATTGAAAGATGCAGAAATGTGTCTTCATTTCTGCATTGCAATCCTATATGTATTTCAACTATACAGTCAAAATTAATTGTGAAAATAATTTATAATTTGTATGCATTTCTACTCACTTTTCTAATAGGTGACCAAATCAGCTACTATAAAAATTGTCTAAGATATATGACAAAGAGATTTTGGTACTTGATATAGTTTCCAGACTTGCAATATATATATATATATATATATATGTGTGTGTGTGTGTGTGTGTGTGTTCATTTTGGATTATTGCCATGTTGCGCCGACTATCTTTCTAATCTTTAAGACATATATATTGAGCTCTAAAATAGTACTACCCAAAAACGCATCTTTATGATAAACGCCCATCATCTCAAATTAGCCAATTGAAGACATATATATAGTTGGCCCTTGGGGTAATTTACCTCCTCGTCAAAATCAGTTCTGATGAAGTGAAAATTAAAGAGCCAAAAAGATTACGAAAAAACCAAGACAAATATACTATAGACATGCATAAATGGTATTTGATCATTTGTATATGTTAGAGATAAAATATAAAATATATATGATCTACTTCTTATCAATTTAAACTTTTAGAATCATTGGTGGTTCAACATAGTATCACAGCCAAAACACTTAGAAGTCAGATTCAAAATTCAATAATTTCATCCAAATTTTATAAATAAATTTAAAAACCTAAAAAGAGTCCAAAAAAAGCCAAAATGAATATCCACATATAAAGATCTAAATGGACCTACTTGTAAAAAAGAATGTTAAAAGATAAAATATAAAAAAAAAAAATATTTCTACCTCTTATCAGCTTATCTTCTATGGTGATTCAACAGTGCATATTCACAGTAATATTTTAACCACGGAGACATTACTGTCTGATATGTTATAGTCAATCTAATTATTAACCATTGCGGGACTAACTATTTAAACTTGTTAAGCAGATTGTGGACCGTGGTTAGCATGTAGGAATCAGCTTGAGCGCTGGCACGGTACCCAGTCTTACAGTAAACAGCAAAGCTCTCGCAGTTGTTGTGGGAAAGACTGTAGACTCCGAAAGCGTTGTTCCGAAGCATGACCACAACACGCTCGATGACCTTCTCTGGTGGGTCACAGTAGATGACGTGGCAAGTTCCTGGTATTTTCAATTGGCGATGGAGTTTCGAAACCCGGTATTCGCATCGATGGAGGCTGTGGCCTTTGAGGAAGCAGTCCAGGCAGGTTTCCACAACTCCTGGCTGCTTGTTCGGCTCGAAACCACATTTCTCGCAGCAATAATCAGTTGCGTTCAATTTGGAATTGGGTTTCCATATTTCCTCTTTTGTTCTTGTGAAGTGAATCACTCTCTCCGTCTTCTCTCCCATATATATTCCTGTATATATATATATATATATATTAAATTGTTATAAATTAATATGCTATTAAATAAAAGTAATAGTATTGATTACATTAATTAGTGGGTGATTACCGTGGTGCGAGTATGTATGGACATCTCTGTAGCTGTAAATATGATCCGCTGGTTGGAGTTGGCTCTTCTTGATCCTGTTGGAAATCAATTTCGGCATATACATTAAATATACCGAAATATTGTATTATTCAGGATTCAGATTGACAAAATCACCGAGAAATTAAGAACACAAGTGTTTGGGAGATGAGAAAACTGAAAGAAAGACAAAGAGAAACTTTCAGAGAAATCTTGTAATCTCTGTTACAAATTGACAATTACAACGAACACACTTGTTCTATTAATAACAAAAATATGATAAGCTGACCAAGGTTGAAAATTTCGATATTTTATGTGAAATTTGGCGGAAATATCAATTTTTTAGTGATTTTAATATTATTTATATATTCCAAAAAAAAATTTGTGAAATTTTCATAATTTCTACGATATTTCCGTTATATTTTCATGACAATTACTTCATAATCTTGTCAAAATTTCCATAATTTCTATGAAAATTTTAAAAATATAGATTATTAAATTTTAAAAATATGATATATTTTTATAAAATATTATAGTATTTTTTTAAATTATAATTATTTATTGATAACATAATTTTCATCAAAGTTCTTTTCTTATTTATGATAATCATTTTACTTAAATGATTGTATAACTATTTTTCTCGTTGTTCTTAATTAGTTCATTTAGGATTATTGCCATGTTGCGCCGCTTTCTAATCTTTAAGCCGCTCAGAGAGAGAGTGGGTGATTTCTATGCTAATATGAAAATCTTTGACCAGGCTCTCATGTGGGAAACAAGTAAGAAGAGTGACTCCAAAGTGGCTAGTCGAGTGGAATGAAAAGGAACAAATAGAACATTTAAAAGCTATAATTCTTCATTCTTTTGAATTGACATGTTTATCAGTTTAATCTACTTGGATGAGAAAATAATTGGAAACTTATGGAAAGAGCAAAAAAAAAAAAAGAGCAATTTACTGCATCTGAATTTAGGTAATCTTCGGTTGTATATTTCAAACTACCATTTATAGTAGCGTAAAAGCAAATTGCCTTTATTTTACCATTTGAAATTCAAAGATTAGAGATCCTTTATAAGAAATGTGAAATGGGAATGATTTCTTTCCATATCATATTTCTATAATTTATATAAATAAATGTGCATGTATTTATATATTCATTTGAAAGTTTTATAAATTTGTCAATAAAAAATATTTTGAGGTTAGAAGATATAGTCACAGACAAACAGCCTGATCCGCCGTTAATTTTATCCATCGTATAATTCTCAAAAGAAATTTGAGAAAACCCTCCAATTTTGAGTTTAAAAAGCATTTAAGAACAAATTCTACAACAAAATTGGACAAAAACTCATCCAGCAAATCTGCCACTCCAACCTTTGACCATGTTAAACCAGAGTATTCTGTTTCTTCTTTCCCTCATCATATTCCACAAATCCCTCGGTATTAATATCCACTTCCTTGCCCTTGTTATATGCACCAGAATATTGTGTGCAAACCTTTGGAGTTCCACCACAGCCTCCATAGCAAGTTTAAGTAGCATTTTTGACAGAACTAGCTGGTTTACCCGCATGCTTCCCAATATTCCAGTAAACAAAAGCTCTCATAGTGGCTCTCATGAATGTCATAGAGCCCGAACTCTTTCACATGAAGAATTTCATTGGAACGCTGGATCACTACCTCTGGAGCATCACAAGAACCGGTGCTG
This sequence comes from Ochetophila trinervis, assembly GCA_003254975.1. Taxonomy (NCBI): domain Eukaryota; kingdom Viridiplantae; phylum Streptophyta; class Magnoliopsida; order Rosales; family Rhamnaceae; genus Ochetophila; species Ochetophila trinervis. Next base: position 25,704 of record QANX01005794.1, read on the forward strand.
CAAGTTCCTAATCTTTTGAGAAGGAAATGAGGACATCTCATATTCGCAGCAAAACAAGCATGTGGTCTTTGAGGAAGTAGACAGGGGCAGCACACTGCTAGTTCAGATTGCACCACATTTGCTCAGCCTTCAGACTGTCAAAGCATCAAAGACAGTAGGAAGTCCTATGGCCAAGTTAAATGCCTCTCTGTTGAAGAACCATCGTTGCAACTTGTAACATCTGCCTAGCCTTCCTATCTGGAGTACACCCAGCACAGTCCATTTCCTTGTATATCTCAGGGACCTACCCAAACAATTAGATTCTGTTATGGAATTTATCTATGTTCATTCTATTTTATGTTCTTCTATCAGACAGTAGTAGTTTGGTTGTTTAGCAACCTGCAATCAATTTTATACTTTTATTTTTATTCTTCCTCACATGAAGCAGAAAGATGGAAGTAATCAAGTAATGCTACCAAGGAATGTGTATGGCACCTTATCGAACTTCTTTGCCCGAATAAATGCCTTCATGAGGGTAGTATGTGTGACAACATCAGGACTAAAACCCTTCAGAAACAAAATAAACACTATTAGAAATTGACTATTTAACAAAACAAATTGCTTGAAGAAATTTAAAAAATCCTGCAAACTTATAATGCCTAAGTAACAGATTTGATGCAAATCAAGAAGACTTACAATTTCTTGTATATGGTGATAAATGGATAAAGCCTCCAAATGTCTACCGGCTATACCAAATGCATTCATCAACACATTCAGCATTACAACATTTAATTCAATTCCCTCTTCTTCCATAAGCTGAAGCACCTTAACTGTCTGATCACATAGTCCCTGTACAAAAACATACCGACCATAAATATAGTGTTTTATCTCCACATTCATGCTGGACGTTTCCAAAATTTTAATGAAGGAAAACACAGATTGCATTCCGTTGACAGTATGATAAAAGAGACAGAAAACCTGTTGAGCATAGGCATTGGCGATGACACAGAATATGCTGGCTGAAGTGAGAAGGCCTTCTGACTTTAGAGCGGACATACACTCTACGGCATCCCGGAATTTTCCGTATTGTCCATAGATATCGACCAAAACAGCATAAATCGTACCACTTCTTTTATGCCCTCTGTGTTTAATGGTTTCAAAAATCTTCTTTATCACATCCCACTTCCCCTGCTCTCCCAAACGGCTAATAATAGTAATAAAGACCTTTGGATCAGGATATAACCCTCCTTCCTGCATCTCAGTGAACAGCTCAAGGGACTTGTTAGTATTTCCAGCTTTAAAATGCCACCTTATCAATGAGTTCCAAGTCGTTATATCAGGTTCTACACCTTCTTGTTTCATCTTCTTAAACATCTCCATAGCTTCATTTAGCTCACCGTATTTCCCAAAAGTGTCAATGATGCTATTATATATTTGTTTGTCTAATGACAGCCCCATCTCCCTAATTTCTACCACAATGTCCATGGCTTTCTTCCACATCCCATTGTCCCTATAAAGAGCAATTACCTTGCTATACACAAATGAACTCAGCCTAAACCTTTTCTTCTTCATCTCGTTGATTATTGACCAAGTATCCTCCAACCTCCCGGCATTGACAAAGTAATCCAGCAGAATCTCATATGTTTCTCTATTCCTCTGAATGTTCCGTTACCCTCAAAACTCTAACTCCAACCCCTAACAGGCCTTTCTTCAAAAACCCTCTAAGCAAAACATTGTACAACTTGATTCTTGGCACAAACCCAAAAAAGTTCATTTCCTGAAACAAGCAATCAGCCTCCAAAGTCCTTCCAACACTACCAAGAGCTTCAATCAAATAAGCATAAGAGATGGAGTTTGGGTGGAAGCCCAAGGCCTCCATTCGAGCAAGAAGAACCATAGCCTTATCAATCTCTCCTTGTCTACAATAATCACGAATCATATGGTTGTATGAATTACCAGAGCGTTCCTCTCCATCTCTAGGAGCAGTTGGGCTCCATGTGGTAGAGCTCTCATTGTCCATTGCTAAAACATCAAGTCCATTTGTAACCTTGTTATGCCTCAAACGGCTCAAGGAACCAAGTGCTGTGCATTTCATATGGCGATTCTGGCTACTTGGAGAGAAAGAAGAAAACCCACCAACAGAAAATGGCGAAAGGGGATTGCTACCATTTTTTTTTTTTGGCAAGTTGGTATCCAAACTTTATTTTTGTTGTAGCTTGCACACCTGGAGTCGATTCCGTTTGAATTCGTCCGTCAACCCGCACTTGCTGTTCACGTGATGAATAAAAAAAAAGTAAATGTGGTCTTTTCACCTTTGTCTTCTTCCTTTTTTCCTTCCACAAGCCCCTCTCCATACCCATATCATTATCATTCATCATTCATCATTCATCATTATCATCCTCCTCAACCTTTTTTTTTTTTTTTTTCCTCTCTTTCTCCTCCCCTTTGAACCTAGCCATATTTTTGGACGAAACGAGTGTGCCAGAAATGATGATTTGAAAGGAGGAGGATTTTGGGGATATGCCGATGGTCGGCAACAGTAGCAGAACGGAGGGCAACATTGGAGAAGGCGTTGAGGAAGAGGTCGTATAGGAGGGAAGGAATCCAGCGAGGCTTGTGGGAGGGAAGGAGGAAGAAGACAGGTGAAAATACCACATTTACCCATTTTCTATCCATCACGTGAACATCACGTGCGGGTTAATGGACAAATTCAAACGGAATTGACTCCAGGTATGAATGCTGCAGCAAAAATCAAATTCGGATACCAATTTATCAAAAAAAAAAAAAACGAAATACCTATTTGTAAATAGTGACAAAGTTCAAATAACTGAAGTGTCATTTACTCTAAAATAAAATAATAATTAATAATATAATAAAAAATAAAACATACTATAAAATATTTTATCTATTTTACCATTTCAATTTCATTCCGGGCACCACAAACACAAAGCCATTTTGTTACCAAAAATATAAATATTTTATCTATTTCTTACATTTCCATTCCAGGAACCACAAACAGAGAGTCATTGCTTTACCAAAATAACAAAAACAAAACAAAGCCATTATCCCCCAAAAAAAATCCAGTTTTAATTATTTAACTTTCATTCCGTAAATGGGTTGACAATCGTGAGCCGTTATAAAGGGTTACAATAATTACAAGATCATGTGACGTTTTTATTTTGGGTCGAATTAGGTCTACTATTTGGTTATATGGGCCAATTTAGGCCCCGTTTTTCATTTTAACAGGCCTAGCCCAACTAAAATTCGAACCGATAACCAAAACAGTCCATTCTTCTGCGAAGAGAAACTCTACTTTCACCATTTTGCTCAGCGGCGAAGGCGAGTGACACTTGTAAGTTTTCTCTGGCATTGTCTCTCGCTCTCTTCTGGCCCGGAAAGCCAAAAGAAGAACTGGTCAGTGACCCTGAGTTGTAAGATTTTGATAGACTAGTACAATGCTCAGAACACTCACTGAGCAATTTGGGTTACTTGTAATGTTTTGTTACTTTTGAAACTGTTACCAGCTCGGCAGAAAAAGGCTGTGAAGATTTTTCCCCGACCCACTGCTGGTCCTCTCCGGCCAATTGTTCATGGACAGACATTGAAGTATAACATGAAAGTCAGGGCTGGAAGGGGCTTTAGCCTGGAAGAGTTGAAGGTGGGTGGGGACCGTGGGGTGACTTCTAATATGATTGCAGTTGTTTTTCTTTTAAATATTGTAGTTACAATGACTAGTGGTATTAATTTATCTGCTAGTGATGGTTTTCTTCACTTATTGATAACTAGGCTGCCGGTGTTCCAAAGAAGCTTGCCCGGACAATTGGTATAGCAGTTGATCATCGCAGGAGAAATCGATCTTTGGAAGGTCTTCAAACTAATGTTCAGAGGCTCAAAACTTATAAGGCTAAATTAGTTGTCTTCCCGAGACGTGCTCGCAAATTCAAGGTATGTACTAATTAGTAGAAAAGTTTACAACTTGCTTGCGTGCATGATACACATTTTTATTCATTTTGCTTCAGGCTGGAGATTCTGCTCTGGAGGAACTAGCCAATGCCACCCAAGTCCAGGGACCATACTTGCCTATAGTGCTCGAGAAGCCATCCGTTGAGCTTGTGAAGGTTACTGATGAGTTGAAATCATTCAAGGCATATGACAAACTTCGCATGGAGCGGACGAATGAACGTCATATTGGTGCCAGATTAAAGAAGGCAGCAGAGGCTGAGAAGGAAGACAAGAAGTAATAATTATTAATGCCATAGGCTTCGATGTTTACTGGTCTGGAAACTGCCAATATTGTTTGGCTCTTTTTAATATACTCGTTTGAAGACCAATTTTAATATCATGATACTGCTAGGTTAATGAAATTTAGAATACTTTTTGTGGATGTGGCATTGTAAATGGTTCATTTAGCATCAAATATGTTATGGAAATATCCAAGCCTTGATTCATGATTGTAAACTTAGAACTATAAATTTTGAAACTGATCTTTTAGTCAAACGAAGAATTAACTTATTAGAAGGGAACTCTTTTTTTTTTTTTTTTTGGGTCAGCTTGTGTCTAATGATTAGTGTCATTAAAAATTCTGTCCCATTACAGTGCAACAACGAAAGGGTTTGAATGTAATGCAACTTTTTTTTTTTTTTAGTAACATTTCATTTTTAACGAATAATATTTAGTACATAGAGAATGATATTGTTTACAACGAAAAATATTGCACATAATGAGTAATATTTTATTGTGAACAAGTAATATTTGGTTCATAATGTGTAGTGAATAATATTTAGTTTATAATTAACATTTTTCAAGAGTTAAATGGTTCAACCTTTAATAAAGGAATAACACTGCATAAAATTCCTTGATTTGGAGTCCACGTACAGGGTTGCAGACAGTTCACATACAATTCTACATGAGGACGTATTTTAGAAAAATGTCAATTTTAGTAGCACTTTGCCCCTTAACTTTGCACTTATATTGCAACGTTAGGTCTAAAAAAATTCGTTTGTTTTTCAGTTAAAACTGAACTTGAGTTGCACGTGCTATGCAATTGAAAGACTGATAGGGTAAAAGAGAGAAAAAAAAAATAGTCTCCTCCCTTTGTTTAACCTCACCAAACAAACATTTTGCTAAAAGGAAAGAATTTTTTTTTCCTCATATCTTCCAGACCCAATCCTTAAAATTAGGTTACTCCAAAGGTTTTGACTATTCTAAACACATTGGTAATTTTAGATTTCGCTAAAAACACTTCAAAAGGTCACATTTGAAAATTTAGCTGGGAACATATTTCTTTGGATATCTAAAAATTCATGCAACTTTTTGATGATTTTTTTTATACCAAAAGCTTCTCTTCAATCTCATCTAAGAATAGATGACTAGATTGAAAATTGTCAATAGAGGACCCTAGTGCACTGCACGGTTTTGCAAAAAAAAAATTGAGTTTATAGAATTTTGAAGCTTTAAAACGATAGGAATGGTAGAAATGAGTGCCACGTGCAGTTTTTACAGAAAAACATACAGAAAAAATATTTGATCCTAATGATGCAACGTAAGTTCAAGACTGAGGGCAAAGTACTAATATTTGATCCTAATAATTTCAGATCATAGAGCATTACTTAATACCAACAGAGTATTTTTTATTATTCAATAAATAGTTTCAGATCATCTATGGTATAGTATGCTCTTCTACCTTGTAAAGTAAATGCTAAACATGAAAGTATTCCCAAAACATTTTCTTACAGTAGTAGTCAATCCAAACACTCTGTGTTAGATCGATCAAAGTATTCTTCAAAGTAAAAAATTCAAGCAAACATGCCAATGAGTAAATAACAAAAGTACTTTTTACTGTTCATGAATTAATCTTCTCTTACATGGCCTATATAAATTAGCAGAAAATTCCTACATAAATTTACATACTATATAATGAAAGCGTCTTCTTTTCTGAAAATACATTATTCATAATCATTGAATGGCTTCTTTTTTTAAGAAGCCAATATGTCCTCCAAATGGGACTAAAAATTTCTACACGAAGGACCTTAATAATCTCACGCTCCAACCATGGATCATTGTACATAGCATCAACTTTTTTCATTCAGACTGAAAGCATCAATAGCAACACTTTCTGGTCGATTAGGCCTTATGTGCTTAACAAGAAACCTGTCCTCCTCTAATATTTAATAACAATTGCAGCAAACCAAGTACCCCTTTGTTTAGTTTCCCCTTCTTTTTTAGAGAGAATTCTACAATAAAACCTTCTAAAAGTAGTGTATTCAATAAAAAATTTTAAAATGTTACTCTATTATGAACAATGTTAATTTATTACAGACAAATATTACTACATTATAAATGAATAACACTTGTATATAGTAGAGTAACATTGTAAACCCATAACAGAATAACATTTGTCCAAAATAGAGTAATATTGTTCATAATAGAGTAACATTTTAAAAAGCTTTATTAAATGCAACACTTTTAAAGAGTTTTACTGTAGTCTTATCTCTTTTTTGGTGTTTCTTCAAAAGATATAACAATGAAAAACTAGAAGTTGATACAATGATGCCTATATGAATCTTGCATATTCTACTTATATTATATATATATATATATATATATATATTATTTTAATTGAAGATTTTCCTGATGCATCGGCAGGTGTTCCACACATGACATGGGCAATTAACCCAAATAAATAAAAAATAAAAAGCAATTAAATGTTTCGTGAGGGAAATTAAGCAAATATACAAGCTGGTTTTTATGTAAGAAGTGCAGTTTCAGAATTAAATAAACCAAAGCTGGCTAGTTTCAGTTAAATCGATATCTTTTTTTTTTTTTTTTAGTGTAAGAGAATAATACTTTCCTCAACGATGAGTTTCTCAAATTATTGCCAATACAGAAATACAAATGTCAAAGAGCTGCAAACCAAAAAAAACAGTGGAAACCAAACAAATATGTTGTTTGGCCGTATATCACAAACACTCCGTAAATCTATTTGTCAAACTACTGGGAAACCATTTTTGGTGGCTTGTATTGGATTGTATTACAGAAATGTATTATATTAAGTTTGATTAATATTATGTTTGGTTATAGTTTTGTATTGGATTATATAATACATTTGAAATTTTTTAATACATCAAAATTTCTATATAATAAATAATACACATCAAAGAGTTTTAAATATTAAAAACTCACCAATGATTTTTGTTTGAACTCACCAATTATAAGTTATAACAACTTAAATATTAAAAATTGAACACTATAATAAAATTATAAGTTAAAAAAAAAGCTTTATAAAGTTAAAAATTAAAATTTAAAGCTTTAATAATAGTTAAAAAATTAAAATTTAAGTTAAAAGTTAATTTTTTTAAATGTTAATAAAATAGTCCAATAAAATACAATAGTGTATTAAACATCATATTGTATATACATTTTAATATAATTTTACACCAAACACATTATATGTATTATACAATACATTATAACACAATCTAATATAATACAACGTACCAAACGAATTCTAAGATCTCCAACAACAGTCTATGTCGTAATATAAATTTTTCGTTCATTGATCACGTGAAAACTGATAAAATAAAAAGAAAATATTGGTAATCAAAAAAGGCCAAAATATAAAATAAAGTAGAAATCTTAAAAACTTATTATGCATTTTCTTCTTGAAAAGGAAGATTCAAACTTCGTTAACCCAGTCACGATGAACTCATTGAGCGACTTCTTCTCGAACTCAAAGAAAACCTCAAACGGGAAATTTTTCATGCATGTGAATAGATATACATATAAATAATTTAGTGGCCTATCTAATCCATGTTATTATACCATATGATAATGTAGAATAAAAGTTTTAATTATTTTATCTACTGATAATAAATACTAGTAAAATTTATATGATATGTAACATTTTAAGTTGTTATTTTTAAATATTCATTTTTTTTTTACCGTTTGAGTATTAAAAAATAAATTAAAATATCTCTAATTAAAATTTGTCAAATAAATTGCAGTTCCACTGATTATGTGAAAATAACAAAACTTTTGTTCTATACTTTCATCTTCTATAATAATATAGACTAGGTAAACTATTAAATTATTAATGTATACATATAATTTGAGAAGAAAAAAGTGTTATATTTTAGAATTCTCATTTTCCATTCAGAACACAATATGTAATGTAAGAGTGGTTTATCTGGATTTAAACTCATAGATTTATATTGTTCATGAGTCTTAACTACTTGTTAGGATGACAGAGAATACACGCAAAACATAATTATGAAACTATCAATGCAAGAGATGCTCTAATATTGGACTTGGAGCAAAGTCTTTTAACCTCCATAAACATTGCCATTAAAGGTGAGAGTGATTATTCCATCAAATAAAGAACATGAACACTTGTATACTTTACTAAATTGAATATGTTATATGACACCATCAGTAATAATTATCAGTGAGATTTATATGTTATTTTGCAATTTAAATAGTTGCCTAAATGAAATTAAATTGGATAGAAAGTTAAGAAGGCGCTTATGGGGACCATTATTACAAATCTTATGAAGTATGAACTTGGAAAAATTTGGGATTGGGGAAGGAAAACTAATGATGTGAGGTGTGGGCATTCAGTGCCTCATCGGTCCCAAACCCATTATCTGAAATCCACGTAGTACCCAGAAACAAGAAATCACATCCATAACTACAAGTTAAAGAATTGGACAATCTATTCAACCACTTTGGGGTTCAACAATGGAGCCAACACAGTCAGCATAATATCTGCTTAAAACACAGCCTCTCTGTGAAGTTTTCTATCAACCAAGAAGCAGCAGCAGATGACTTTCTGCAAAACAATCAACCAGAATTAAAGATAGCTTTTTTTGTTTTCTATTTATTGGATCTTTCAGCAACAAAATGGAATAAGTTAGTGCAATTTTTTATTTAAATGCATTCAATTAAGACTTAGGGGAGACTTTTCTTTGTTATTTTAATATATTTTTACATGATTAATAGATTTAATTTAATTTTTTAGGAATTTTTTGCATTTTTTTAAAACTTTACAAATAAATTTAAACAAATCCATATTCGATTAATGTTGAACACCGAATCTTAGTCATATTTGATTAATATCCCGATCCTGATCGAGCGGCTTTGGATTTCGACCGACTTGGGCGGTCTCAGGTTCCGGCCCAAGCCTGGCAGTCCCAGGTTTAGCCTCGACTGTGCAACCTCTAGTTCTGGCACCAATCGAGCGATCTTAGATTCCGCCCGACTGGACGATCTTGGGTTCAGGCCCGACCGGGTAGTCTAGGGTTCCGGCATCGACCGGACAATCCCGGATTCCGGCCCAACCAGGCGGTCCTGGGTTATGGCCCAACCAGGTAGTCCCTGGTTCCGGCACCGATTGGGCAGTCCCAAGTTTAAGCCCTGACCGGGCAGTCCCAAGTACCAACCCAGACCAGGCTGTCCCGAGTTTCGGCCCTGACTGGGCTATCCTAGATTCAAGCTCTGATTGGGCAGTTCTAGGTACCGGGCGATCTAGATCTTTGGCCCCAATTGGGCAGTCTCCGCCAAATCTAGACAGTATTGGCGGTCTCATATTCAAGCCTTGTTTGAGTTTTCTTGTATCTTGGTATTATCAAGGACAAAAAAAAAAATGAAAACTGAAAATGAAAATGACTTTTTAACGTTTTTTTTTTAAAGGAAAAGTGAAAATGATTTTTGTTTTTAAAAAAATAAAAAATGATTATCAAACGCATTTTTGTTTTTAGTTTTTTTTAAATAAATGAAAATGTTTATCAAACGCATTTTCATTTTTGGTTTTCAAAAACAAAAAATGAATGGGTTAGCAAACGACACCTAAGCTTTTAATTTACACTTTATGCCACATTAGACTTTCAAATTTCAAGTGTATCACATTGAGCTTTCAATTTATATTATGTCACATTAAGTTTTTAAATTTTAAGTATACCATATTAGTCTTCCAATTTATATTTTATGTCATAATAGAGATATATAATGATATTTTAATGTGGCCCAATTTATTATGGTATAAAATATAAATTGGAAGATTAATGTAGTACATTTGAAATTTGAAGGTTTAATGTGACATAAAATATAAATTGAAGGTTTAATGTGTTACACTTAAAACTTGAAAGTTTAATGGGACATAAAATGTAAATTAGATGTTTAATGTGGTACATTTGAAATTTGAAGATCTAATATGCAATTTTATCAAACTATAGAGTACTAAAGTGTATTTATCCCTTATATATATCATTGAAATTCAAAGAGACAATATCATTTTATAAGAAATGTGCAATTAGATCGAACGATTTCTCATTTTTATAAGATGATTTCTCCTCATTCCATAATTATATTATATTGTTATTTTTATTTATTTATTAAGAAATACACATATATGTATCGATTGATTTGAAAATATAATTTGTCATGTGACCTGTACTGTCTTGTAAACATTTTAAAAGAAAGAAAGGATGGTCATTCTGTTTTTTTCTCTCTTGCCCCTATCTCTAAGTTCTCTTCCCCGATTCTCTTACAAAACCCATTAACACGAACTCTTTTGTCCACAGAAAATTATTTTGAAAGAAGAGGGAAATTTGGGGTAAAAAACACAATTTAAAAAACACAATCCACAGAAAACCGTCTCTTCTCTCCAAATCCTAGTCTTGTGTTTGTTGATTTTGCAACCCAAAAGCAGAGAAAATGCTTTATGAGAACCAAAAGAACATGTTTTTTTTTTTTTTTTTTCCTTTTCTGTTTGGTTGCTTTGGTAAAAGAACTGTTGCTTTAAACAGATTTTGAAGCTTTCATGAATGGTGGGTCTTTCATGTTGATGTTTCTGGTAAAACTGGGTTGGGTCTAAATGTTACACTGCCAGAACATGTTTTGATGCAGAGTAGCTTCAATTGGCTCTGTAACTCGTTACATAATCGCAAAGTAGCTTCTTAATTCCATATATATAGTTGGTCCTTGGGGTAATTTACCCCCTCATCAAAATCAGTTCTGACGAAGTGAAAATTAAAGAGCCAACAAGATTAGAAAAAAAGCCAAGACAAATAAACTATAGTCGTGCATAAATGGCATTTGACCATTAATTGTATATTCACAGTTAATTATAATAAATAATTAAGCAGCTCAATTAATATTCTAACCATGGAGACATTGCTGTCTGATATGTTATAGTCAAGCCAATTATTAACCATTGAGGGACTAATTATTTAAACTTGTTAAGCAGATTGTGGACCGTGGTTGGCATGTAGGAAACAGCAAAGCTCTCGCAGTCTTACAGTAAACAGTCTTACAGTAAACAGCAAAGCTCTCGCAGTTGTTTCGGGAGAGACTGTAGACTCCGAAACTGTTGGTCTGAAGCATGACCATGGCACGCTCGATGACCTTCTCAGGTGGGTCATAGTAGATGACGTGGCAAGTTCCTGGTCTTTTCAATTTGCGATGGAGTTTCGAAACCCCGTATTCGCATTTATAAATGCTGTGGCCATCCAGAAAGCAGTCCACGCAGGTTTGCACAACTCCTCTCTGCTTGTTCAGCTCGAAACACATTTCTCGCAGCAATAATCAGTTGCATTGAATTTGGAATTGGGTTTCCATATCTTATCTTCTGTTCTCGTGAAATGGATCACTCTATCCATCTTCTCTCCCATGTATATTCCTGTATATATATATTAAATTGTTATAAAGGATAAATGCTCTTTAGTATTTTATAGTTTGCTAAATTTGTACATTAGACTTTTAAATTTCAAATGTATCACATTAAACTTTAAATTTACATTTTATGTCACATTAGGCCTTCAAGATTCAAGTGTATCACATTAAGCCTTCAATTTACATTTTATGTCATATTAGGCCTTCAAATTTTAAATGTATCACATTAATTTTTCAATTTATATTTTATGCCATAATAAAAAATTAATATACTTTAAAACCTTCTAGAATTTTTATTTATTTTTAAATAAAAAGCACCACAATTAATTTAAACATGTAATACTTTCTACTTTGTAAAAAATTATGATTTAGTCAAATTAAATTAAATTTAACATAATCTGTTAAATGCAGTATAATACTTCTAAAACTCTTTTCTTTTACCAATTTTGTAAAATTTTTAAAAAAATTATTTTTTATTCCTCCAAAAAAATTTATTCATCCTAAAATAAAAAAAAAAATTTCATCATGAAAAAATATAGTATCAAATAAATTTTCATGATAATTTTTTCTAGCAATTTATAATGAAATAAAAAGTTTTAGATGAAAAAAAAAATTAGATAATTTTTTATTTTTATTTTTGAAAGTTGGCAAAAAAATGTAAATTAGAAGCTTAATGTGTTACATTTAAAATTTGAAAGCCTAATCTGACATATAATATAAATTAAAAGCTTAATATGATACACTTGAAACTTGAGGGTCTAATCTAACATAAAATGGAAATTAGAAACTTAATATGTTACATTTTAAATTTAAAAGTTTAATATATAAATTTATCAAACAACAGGATACTAAAATGTATTTATCCTTTATTATAAATTAATATGTATTAAATAAAAGTAATAGTATTAATTACATTAATTTTGTTAATTTTCAAAGTAGGCGATCACCGTGGTGGGAGTATGCTTTGACACCTCTGTAGCTGTAAATATGATCCGCTGGTTGGAGTTGGCTCTTCTTGATCCTGTTCGAAATCAATTTCGGCGTATACATTAAATATAGCGAAATATTGTATTATTCAGAATTCACATTTTTTTTTTAATTTTAATTTTTTGAGACAGAGCAAGCTAAAGGCTAAAGATAATATATATAGGAGGGCTGCGTTGGCATATCATGCATGTAGAAAAAGTCTTAACACAATCATCGATTTGCACCGGGTCATGACGTAGTCCATTTACGACCCGAGGACGTCCTCCGTACAGAGTCAGCTACTGGATCTGGACCACCCAATGTGTCAAATTATAATTTTTTTTTTTTTTTTGGGTGATAGTGTCAAATT
>QANX01005795.1:0-149791 GCA_003254975.1 Ochetophila trinervis
TTAGTATATAATATATATATATACATACATGTATAAATACATAAATGAAAAGGTAGAGAAATTCAAACTTATTATGATTGTTTGAGCAAAACTTCTCAGGAGAATTTAAATTTATGATAATTGTTCGAGTAAAGCTATTAGGCAGTTTTTGAAAGAATGAAACGAAAAAACAGTTAGTTACATATCCTAATTTGACAGGGCACGTGAAATGATAATTCTAAATCCCTCCAATTGTCTTCAAAGTAAATCGTCATTATTTTAACTAAGTAATTTAAATAGAAACGTAACCTTACAATTTAAGAGAATGACTTATAATAATTTTTTAAACAAAATTCCGCGACACAAGGAAACTTTATTAATATAAAAGTAAAAATACATTTAATTAGAGAGACATAATGAACATTATCCAATAATATACATTTAACAAAAATAATTACATTAAATAAAACAAAAACAAAAAGAAATTCAAAAAGTACAAAAAAATAAAATGAAAAACAATAAAATATTACTTAAGTGGCAAGTTTTGTTTTTTCAAAAGATCAAACTTATCAATTATAAAATCTGAATCTATACAGTTAACAATTTCTTTTTCAATATAAACAATCATGAAATTTGCTATAAATTCATTTTCCATTTTATGGCGAAGGTATATTCTTATAAGCTTTATTCCGGAAAGAAAGCTTCTATTGTTGTTGTTGTGAAAACTGAAAAGAGTCAACACAAAACAAATCGACCTATCAATCAAAAAATAATGAGTTGATATTTTTGTTTCAACCAACAATTGACTAAAATAAGAAAGAGAAAAACTATACAAAATTGTTGATGGTTGATTACATCGTACTTGTAATGATCTAATTCTCTTCTCAAATACTAAATGTTATTCTAAATAAAATCTAGATATAGAATTTCTTAGCTAGAATTTAAATAGAATTTATAGAGAATGATTTGAATGCATCAATACAATTTAATGCAATGCAAAGGTTAAAAGTTCCTTTGTTGTATCTATGAATCTATTATTCAACTCTGTATTAGCTAAAAATCTATTACAATATTGACTATAGTAAAATGATAGTAATCCTCTGCTGTAAGATTATTTTTTTGTTAAAAAGAACATCTTGTATTTTTCATATAACAATCACTAATATCAAGCACATCAATGTCATATTTTTGCAAAAAAATACTACACTCCATAAAAAATAATTCCATTCATCTTCTCACATCATTTGAAGAAATTCTTTTTTTTTTTTTGATGAAAGAGAAATAATTTTGTTGATTAGACAAAATTAATTGCACTTAATATGTTTTGAAATTTCACTAGCAATGCTTGACACAACATATTATATTCTCTAAGAACTCCATGTATTGATAATAAGATAAATACAAATTCAAATGTTTTCATCTTGTTATATGCACTTTTTAGCCTCACCAGGTATGATATAGTTCAATCCATTCTCAATCACATTTTCAAAAAGATTACAAGATGAACCAAACATGTCAACCAACCTATTAACATAAAAAAATGTGAACTCTAAAAAGTAGCTCAGCTCGTTGCAAAGTACATACTTGATTAGCTGGTGGGTGTACTGGAAATGTATAACTAATAATAATTTTTTTTGGTGGCTTGACTAAAATGGTATAACTAATAATAATATTATTATTTTGGTGGGCTTCAGTTCACACTAGACCTGACAAATTTTAACACAATCCGTTAACACGACACGAACATGAACGTTTTTTACGGGTTTGGATTTAGCTAAAACGGGTTGGGTTGATAATGGATTGACCAGTTAATAACCTGTTAAGATAGCGGGTCTTAACGGGATAACCTGCGAAAACCCGTTAAACCTGTTAGTCCAGTGGCATTTTTGTAATTTAATTAAAAACTAAAATCCCTAATTACTCTTATTACCCGTCGGCTACCAACATTCACGCAGACCAGTTACCCCCCGAACCCGAAGGTCTCCTCTCTGCCTGCCTCCCTCAAACCCTCACTTGCCTCCGCTGGCTATCTTCCTCAGCCAGCGACCTGCCTCCGCCGGCGACCTGCCTCCCAATGGACCCAACTGTAAGTCTGCAACTGCAACTCTGCACCCCGAAGCCCGAAGGTCTCTCCTCTGCCTGCCTCCCTCACACCCTCACCGAGTCACGAAACTGAACTTGTTTATGTTTCATTGTTATTTTAAATATTGTTTTAGATTTTTATTTTTGGTTTGTAGAAGGATTTAAATATTATATTTGTATGGCTTGTTATTTTTTTAACATATATTAAATATGTTGTTTTAGTTTTTATTTTTAGTTTGTAAAATTATATAAATATTTATTTTTGGTTGTGCTTCATTATTTTTTAGTATGGATTATAAATTAAATATATTTTTTCATTTTTTTAAAAATAATTTTGAAAATAAGTTTAACGAGTTAATGGGTTGGGTAACGGGTTACACGATAATTTTATGAACGGGTATGAGTTTATATATTTCAACACGAATGTTTAACGGGTTGGGTTTAGGTAAAAAAAATTTGACACAAACACAAATACCACACGACACGATACGTTGCCAATTCTAGTTCACACATATATTATGTTCATGAATTTAACGATTGATTTTAAAAATAAAATTTTATATCCATAATTTTTTTAAAAGGATGCTTTTAAATTTTAAAATTTGCATTTCTTTTTCAATGAATATATAACTCATATAATTATGACAAATGCACTTTTTAATATACAAGTAACCAATATGCTAGTAAAAAAAATGTTATATACATATAAAATATGCAAATAACATTTAAAGAATAAAACATTAAAATCTTTAATATTTGAAATATGTCAAAATAAATAAATAAATATAATTATTTATGCAGAAAGAGCGGCGTTAAATTTGTTGGTTGAAGTGAAGCCCACATGACAGTGTTACTTGTGAGAGATAATGTGTAAATGTTGACACGGCACAGGCAGCACACCTTTACTTAAATTAAATGCATGCATGCATACATACATAATAAATATAAACATACATACATGCATATATAAAAAAACATACATGATTCATATATACAAAATCTCTCATTTTAGTGATTACAAAGCTTTGATTTTGTATCTTATAAAGCATATAAACGATTTTCACATGCATTTATTTAGGCTTGGAAATTTAAAGCTCGATTTGTTGACTATTCTTGGTTTGCTTTATTTTTAATTTTTTTTTTCAGCTTTCTATAACCAATAAAAAAATTTTGCTAAATTGAAAGTAGATTAAATTCCATCAAATTGTTTCCTAATAATAAAATCCATGAATAAATAGTTTGACCAAAATGATAGTTCTTTTTGGGTATGATTTTGACTCCCTAAAATACATCCCATTTTTTTAGGTGTAGTTTGCACTACTGCTAACTAATTAAGATGAATGTAAATCATGCACTCATTTAGAAAGTATATATAGACATGACCTTTTAAAGATGTAGGCAACCATGTGTCTGGTGTTTAGGCTGTGGGGTGGCTTATTGGCATGGACCAATATAATATCCAAGTTGGTCCCTATAAAACTACGGTTTAGTTTGGGCCATATCCTATTAAAAAGGCATAGTAGATGATGTGGATGATGTTGTAAATGGTACATGTTTTTGGTTATCACTTATGGTTGTACATTGTAATACACCGAAAGAGATATTTATGATTTCCATAATGATTTTATTATGGGATCTCATGGGACATGCGATGTGGCTCCATGATAGGAAATTTACTAGCTACTAGGTTAAAAGGCATGCATTTCTAAGGCTGTGCCACAAGCACACCTATAAAAAAAAATATGTCGAGGTTTAAAATTTAGAATATTAAACTTTTTTTTTGTTAAAAAATTAGAATATTAAACTTGTGATGCAAAAGCATGCCTTTTTTGCACCTAAGGTGAGACCCACATTTTCACCAAAAAAAAAAAAAAAGGGGAGACCCACATCTTACATGTATAGTTAATACAGCTTTTTTGTTTTTACGAAAAATTATGTTAACCTTCATTTAAAACTTTAAATTATTATGTGTAATTTTTTTTACAAAATACTGTTATTTGTAAAATAAAGATTTATCTCTCTTTTATTTTATATTGATTTAAATATTTAATAACATGCATTTTTACACAACGGAATTGTCATTTAAGATCTGTTTGATAACGTTGAATGCCACGTGACGCACAATATAAATGACGGTAAGAACCATTGTTTAAAGTGCTGACATGGTAGATGGTCTACGTGGCACTACGGATTATAAATGAGGGTTTAGTTTTAGCAACTGTCGTTTTAGTATAGCCATGTGGCAATGAGTGCTATGTGGATTTTGACTATATGCGATGGTTTATACTGAACCGTCGTTTTAAAGTTGGATTTTTTATTTTTTTATTTTTACAAAACTCACAAAACCATCAAAATTCTTCAAAACCCACAAAACCATCACCATAACAACAACCACACAAACATATATTTAATATTATCAACACTCATCCATATAAACTCACAATAATATAATCTTCAAGTTTATTCATAAGAAAAACGCCATTACAGAGCAAAAAATCTACAAATTCAAGGTGAAACAAACCTAAAAACTCTATTACTAAGCAAAAATTGATCAAATGAACCCACTCAAACTCAATTTTTCAGCATTTTATAAATACCCACATACAAGTCCACGAAACGAAAAAAAGAGAGTGATGCGGACATCATAGAGCCATATTCTAGCATTGGAGCAAAAGAGGATGACATCATCTTACCAAGTAGACCAGTGACGTGTTCTAGATCAAAGAAGATCAAAGGTAAAATGCCTGTATTTGTGAAGATAATTATGGATGAATATCTATTCAAGTTTCCAAATGATTTGAACACTTTTCCGAGGCTTAATGAGGATTTAAGCATGATGTCCAAGCAAGAGATGAATGTGGTTATGATGCTCGAGAGTTACGGAGATGAAATAACGTCATTTTAAAAATAAGCATCTTATAATGACAGTTTCGTAATTTTAGCTAATTTCGGATTATAATGGCAGTTTCGTAATTTAGCTATTTTCGGATTATAATGTCAGTTTTGTAATTTTTACTATTTTCGTATTTTATTTATTTATGATTAGTTTTCAGCCTTAAGATTATTTTCTTAATATTTAATGGTCTAGATTGTTTTTTGATATAATCTTAATCCTTATATAAAGGGGGATCAATTCCTTTGTAGATAATATAGATTTCAGATTTTCATAAATTGTAATAATTAATTTTCTTATTGCTCCCAGGAGTGTTCTTGCAAAGTGAAGAATCAATTTCTTATTCTTGTTGCATTAGGTATTGAATTCTCTTATCAAAGTAGAAATACTTTGTGGCGATTGTTTTTCTCTTTCCATAGCCTTCTAATCCACGTTTTTAGATACAAGTTATCTAAAGATTTGGTAGGGCGGGTTCTTGTTTCCAATTATTGTTCAATATTTATTGTGTGTTTTGGGGTTTCGGATTCTTTAATCTTGGAGTTCCGCATCATTTGGTATCAAAGCATTGGTTGAGATAAGTTCCTATCTATCTTTGTTTTCAATTTTTTTTTTTTTTTTTTTGTTTTTCGTTCATAATACTTTGATTCTTACAAAAAAAATGAAAGTTGTGTTTAATTCGTGCGTCTTATTTCCATTAAAAGAGTGAAATATGTAAGGGAGAGAAGTAATGATTTTCTTTTACTAATCTTGTCTTATAGAAATTAAAATGTCAAGAAGAGAAGGAAAAAAGCCACTCATTATGAGGAAGAGCTCGAAAAGGAGATGACACCGGACAAGCTCTTTTACAAAGCCTTCAAAGGAGAATTTCAGAGGTTGAACAAGAAGATGGATGAGCTAAATGATAAGGTAAGTGAAGTCTTTATGACCGCCACAAATAACCCAAGGAGAGATGGTTTGCGAACTAGAGATATTGAGCTATTGGGCTCTGAAGATGATGAAGCCTCAAATCATTCCATGAGGAGACGCACAAGGAGGGAAGAACTAAGGGCTAGGAGACATGAGTATAATGAAAAGAAAGTCACACTTGCACATTTATCTCCAATGGAAGAGTATCTTGAATAATTGAAACTATCCAAATGTTCACATGGGGATTTGGGAAGTGAGATAAATAAAAAAATTGAGTGTAAAGAGGCCAATAGTGAAAATAATATAAATAAAGGCCCAATGGTGAGTGATTAATCTAGTAAGAAAAATAAAGAGGAAAATGCAATAGAGAAAAGTGAGATGAGTGAAAAGAAAAAGAGTTTTAATGCAAAAGAAAGAGAAGTCAAAAGTGCATTCTTAGGCAAGAAAGCAATATTATTAGTGAGGTTTTGAAAGGTTTTGCTTTGTGAAACTAACCTTAACCCTGATTTGCTTAGTGTTTTTGTCTCTTTATTGCAGAACTTTGATGAGAAATCAAAATTGCGTGGAGTGCCTAGAACTATTAAATATGATAGGGATGTAGAATTTTGGAGTCCCTTTGAAAAATTTTTATGGGATGACACGTGAAGGATATTCAAATCAGGAGATTGAGTTTGAGTATAATTAAGGAAGAAAATGTTTTCTAACCTTAGGAAGTCTAAGTTGGATGCAGAGGCAATAGACCATTTCAAGTGCTTGAAAGAGTCAAAGACAACGCATAAAAAATCGCCCTTCATGGTGAGTACAATGAGTCCGCTACTTTCAATGTTTCTGATATTTGTCCTTTCGATATGAATTCAGATTCGAGGACGAATCTTTTTGAAAAAGAAGGGAATGATGTGGGCATCATAGATCCATATTCTAGCATTGGAGAAAAATATGATGACATTATCTTACCAAGTGGACCAGTAACGCGTACTCGAGCAAAGAAGATCAAATGTAGAATGCCTGAATTTGTGATAGATAATTATGGATGAATATCTATTTAAGTTTCCAAATGATTTGAACATTTTTCCGAGGCCTAATGATGATTTAAGCATGATGTCCAAGCAATGGATGAATGTGGTAATGATGCTCGGGAGTTGCGGAGACAAAACAACATCATTTTAAAAATAATTAAAAATAAGCATCTTATAATGGCAGTTTCGTAATTTTTACTATTTTCTTATTTTATTTATTTAGGGTTAGTTTTCAGCCTTAAGATTACTTTCTTAATATTTAATGGTCTAGATTGTTTCTTTATCTAACCCTAATCCTTATATAAAGGGGGATCAATTCCTTTGTAGATAATATAGATTTTAGATTTTAATAAATTGAAAGAATTAATTTTTTTATTACTCCCAGGAGTGTTTTTGCAAGGTGAATAATCAATTTCTTCTTCTTGTTGCATTAGGAGTTGAATTCTCTTATCAAAATAGAAATATTCTGTGGCGATTTTTCTTCTCTTTCCCTAGCCTTGTATCTAAAAATTTGGTAGGGCGGGTTCTTGTTTCCAATTATTGTTCAATATTTCTTGTGTGTTTTGGGGTTTCAAATTTTTTAATATCAGGGTTCCGCATCAGAGAGTACAAAAACGACATAAAAAAGATTGTTGTATACTTATCTTAAAGTTTTTGGTGGAGATATGTCAAATTCTAGCAAAAAATAAAGCAAGAAGACCTCCATGAATTAGTTTGTAGCCAAGAAAAATGGATTTTTACAACAAATAAAGATGAGTTTAGTGGAAAGGTGGAAAAAATGAACGAAAGAGACACATAAACATCCAAAAACACACGTATGAAATGACACTGTTTGAAGCAAAAACATTGGGCCAGGCTTAAACTCAACGTTTATACATAAGTTCGATGCCACGTGACAGCTTATCTTACATGTCGATTCTCGACATATAAAGACACGTGTTTGAAACGATACCATTTGAAGCAAAAACATCGTGCCAGGCTTAGGCCTGACATTTATATATAAGTTTGCTGCCATGTAGCAGTTTATCTTATACGTCTGTTTCATGTGGGATTTGTTGAAAACCGTCGCATTTGTTGGCTTGATTCGGCGGCCATGAGTCTTTCTAGGTGGACAACAAAAAATTAACGTCATTTCTTCAAAAGAACTGATGTGTATATGCTCAATCATTTAAGTCGATTCCAAGCAACCGACTTATATGTAAGCTGATCATGATACGTGCCATCCACATTGTCATATCACCACATAAATGACGGTTTTTTAGTTGAACCGACCAAATAATCGACATTTATAATCGTCCAACAAAAATGTTGGTTCCTCATGAATCGACGTATATAGACATGTGCGATCCACATTATCAGATCACCACATAAACGTTGGTTCCTTAGTTGAACATAGTTTATAACCGTCCAACAAAAATGTCGATTTTTCATGAACCAATGTATATAGTTGATGCCCTTGTCACGTGTCGTCCACGTGTCAACCATAGTAAAATCAATTGTGTTTAGCAGAAACCTACATTTTGTACACACAGTCTGTCGATTTTATACCTCTCAAATTTACTATCCATTGTTTTAGAAAATAATGTCAATGATATTGAAAAACCGCTGCAGATATGTAATTGAGAAATATCATTTGACTCCTTTATATTTAGTGTTTAAAGTATAAATTATTATAGTATGATGATGATAATAATAATAAATAAATAAAATGGCCTTCAATATCTCGAGGTTTACACCTCTTCTTGTGGAAAGTTGAACATGCAATGTTACACTTGTACTTTTAAAAAAAATTAGGTTGGAGATCATGAGAATTTATAAGTTCACAATATTACCTTTATTTGAAAAATACAATATATCATCAGCAGTGATGCTTATTTGTAGATTTTACATGCTTATACAACAATGTAATTACTTAGCTGAAATTTGAATGCTATTAGTTTTAAAAAAGTCAAAGGAGATTTGAATTGAAGAAATCCATAATAGCTATGTAATGTTTAATAATGAGTCTGGTTATAATATTCAATGTTTTACTAAATTTTAGATGCCTAAATATTTTGACATAAAAAAAAAAAAAACAATGTTATGGCATATATAAATAGTTTTTTCTGGTATCCAAATATATACATAAATGAACCTAATAAAATACATTATGTGGATCCAAAATGTTATGACAAATTATTAATGTTGTTATAATGAATTTTGTTATTTATCACCAATAATGATCATTAGTGGAATCACAATTTATGTGGCAGAATTTAATTAGAAATATTTAATTTAATTTAATAGTGAACAATTTAATGATAATCATTTAATTTGTCATATAACATGTATATCTAATTGGTGATCCATTATTAGTATTGAAAAATGATATTTTTTCTTTCAATTATAATTGTGTTTAAAATGAAACATTAAACCTTTTATTGCACCAAAAAGAAAAAAGAAACGTTAAACTTACGATATAACCCAATAACAAACCAAAATTATTGACAATAATTATGAATTCAAATCCTCCTTTCTTCAATGATAACGAAAACTAGTTTTAATAAATTTTAGAATCATCAATTATATTAATTAAGTATAGAATACTTATGTGAATAAACATATGATAATATCAACTAGAAAATGCAGTTGCAATGGTATAAAATATTCTAAATAATATGTATATATATATTATGATAGTTAAGGAAAAATTGAAATTGCTTCCTTAGATTTTATTTAATTTTCTCTTGAATATAAAATTGTAAAGATAAATATAGTAATAATTGGGTGAGCACATACCACGTAGATGGGGAAGTGAACTCTAGTTCTAAAAGGAATCACATGATGTGAATCAATAGTCACGTGGCGAATAGAAGAAAAAAAAATTTGGTTTCTTTGAGTACGAGACTATGAAAGTTGTGGTGGCCTAGGTGGTTTGTATCGGTTAGAATCCAATTTATTTTGAAAATAACTAATTTGATTCAATTAGTGATTAATTTTATTTTTTTTAATCCGATCAGATTCGATTTATATATTAAATCCAATCCAATCAGTAATTAGATTTGATTGGTTTTGTTAATCGGTTTGACTTTAATTTTTATTTAATTTTTTAAAACTTTTTAAAATTTAATTTTTGAGCTTTTTTTACTTTGAATATATGACATTTGAGCTATTTTTGTACCAAAAATTTGTTATGCTTAATTTTTGTTTAAAAAATTATATTTTTTTTCAAAACCTAATACATAAAGTGCCAACTAAGTAATCCATAAAAAATATTTGTTTTTCAAAACTTAATATATAAATGATTAAAAAAATAACAAGACAAATAAACATATTAAATTAAAACAAAACAAAACAAAATTATTACACTAATACAATAATCCAGTAATCCAACTCCAAATTTAAGCTAATATAACAAAGCCTATATATCAATAATATTAAACTAATTGCCATATGTTTTGTAAAAAAAAAAAAAAAAAAATAATCGGTTCGGATTGGATCAGTTTGGTCAGTTTTTAACACTTCGAACCGAACCAAATTTTAGTTTTTGATTTTTCAAAACCGATCCAATCTAATTATACTAAAATAACTGATCCAAACATGTTGGATTGGATTTGATCCGTTGTTTTAATCGGTTAGTCAGTTTTATCAAGTGAGTAGTTTAACTTGATGATAAAACTAATAATAATAATAAAAGTTTATACATGTATAATTACAGCATTATCCCTGGTCCTCTATGAAGCTACTTTATGATAGGAGTTAGTTAAAGGCTTAATGCAAATGTGGACAGGTTTTATAGCAATTAAATAATCATAAAATGCCAGAGAGATTAATTTTTTTTGCTAAATAAAAATGATCTACATATAGTGAGATCATAGACTTAAAAATTATTTAGTGAATAGATTAATTTTAGACATCTTTTCAATGCAGTGGAAGTTCATACTGGAGGTCTGTATTATTGAAAATTTCTACCTCCTCGTACGGTAGCAGAGGATAAAGACAGTTGAATCAATATAGAATTACCAAGACTCGAACTATAATTTTCAGATTCGCAAATATGATAAGATGACTTGTTTCTACTACTAAACTATACCCTAAATAATTTATTTATTTTTGGAGAAGAAGAATTTTAACACTAAGCTGATGGAACCCATCTGAAATTATCATCGTCATTATAAGTAGAGTATGGCACTTCTTTATGAACGTTTTTTTTTGCTGGAATTCTTTATGAACGTTATGATCCACTCAATGATGATAATAAATATAAAAGTTAAAGAACGTGCAATTACAAAATTATCCCTGCTCCTCAACGCTAATTTATGAACTTAGTTTAAGCATAAATGGAGGGGGGTATTCTGGTAATAAGACATCAAAGAAAACGCCAGGGTTCATTATCATGGAGAAGGTAAGTGGGGAACAAACTTTTTATAATATCCGACATCGATGAAGTTTGACTAATGAGAAATCACGAAAAAGCCACCAGAAGAGGTTTTTTAATGCTTTTGACGAAATGGGTCACACAGTACCAATTCCACCATCAAGACGATGCCCGAAAGTTAATGACATACTTTGAAAAACCTCCCCCACTCATTTATTTCTTACTTTTTAATATTTTATTTACTTTTTTTCTTCTCTTTCTTCGTAATAATAATAAAATTGATTTTTTTTTTTCTAACTAGATTGAAAATTTGAAAAATAAAATAATAAATATATAAAGGGGGCAAAAAAAAAAAAGTGCAATCCAGCCGAAGGAATCAGAATCATTGGCTTCTTGAGTGCATAATTTATTTTAAAGTTTTGAAAATGATATTCACAACCCGTTTGAAAATGATCTTGTACGACATCATTGTTTTTAAAGAAAACAAAATTATTTGGTGTTATTAGTAAAAACTTACTCATAAAAAAACTACTGTTCACATTTTTAGTTAAAAACGTTTTTATTCATTTATCATAATGGAAGTATTACTAAGCAAAACTCTAAAATTTATGTAGGAAATGACTTTACCATACAAAATTAACCGTGATAAACTTTACATCCATCTCTATTTAATATGAAAGATCCATATGACCAGTAAAATGAGGGTACAGAATAAAACAATTCTAGATCTATGAAGTTTGAGCTTTTAGAAAAAAAAAAAGGGCTTTAACATGGTTCTAAGTTTTGAAGTTGACTTTTTAAAATTTATGTATATTTTTGAAGAATATATATATATATATTTTCAAATTCTAAATGTCAAATACAGCTAGTAAATAAAACACTGTTTGAAAAAATGATACGTGCCAAATTCTAAACTAATATCCTAAAAACTTGAGCTTTTAGGTAAAAAAGAAGATTATAAAAAAAATTGAAGAATGACATTAATGATGGTTTTAATACATTATCTTCTAAAACTTACAAAATTAGAGAAGTAATAGTGACCACCCATTGTTCAAATAATATAATGGTCAACAAGGGACTCGTCCAACTTTTATTACCTTTTGTGGTTTTTAATTACAAGCTTACAAAACTGAGAGGGTAGTGAGGTGGAAGGCTTTTTCTTGAGCTGTCATTAATCCAAACTTCACAGAATGACCATTCCTCCAATTAATATATCTTCCATCTTCAAAAAAAATAAAATTATTACATTTTTCATTTTTTTTCCCCTCAGGTTCACTGTTTCCTTACAAATACTCCTCTTTTTTTTTTTGACAGCACTGTGACGGTGTCTCTTAAAAATACCCACCACCACCACATAAAAGTTTTATTTAATAAATAAGTCTCTCTCTTACGTATTTATTATTTTTGGAAAAATACAAAAAGAAAAAAGAAAGATAATCCAGGACTGGAGAGAAAAAAGAAAAGGATCTTTTAAGGAGTTGGGGTTAAAAACACACTGCAAAAACCCATGTGTGTAGTCAATGCTGAATACATCAATTAAGGGAAAAAAAGAATTGGCTAAACATAGATCCACTTCTGGGACCACATTTAATGATTGCACAGCCACTTAGAGTAAGCCTCTTTGAAGACCCATTTTTGATTTCCATGTCCAAAACCACACTAATACCAGCCTAGGTCGAGCCTGAGTTCCATATCTTTCTCTGCTCTGAAAGTTGATTTCTAAAGGAAAACAATCTATCTTTGGCATCGAGACAATTTGGCCATGGCAAGGGAAAGAAGAGGTGCAGATTATAGATAAACCCACATAACTAATTTGCATTTTACTCTGCCCGTTTGAGATTGCAATGGCGTGTACTCTCGATACATGCACGTAGAGGTGTAAAAATAGAAAGAGCACAAGCATAATATATTATAAATTGTGCCATGTCCAGCATAAAGCACATAATAAACTGTGTATGACACGACACGAGTCTATAATGAACCAGACACGACACATACACGTGACAGACCAAATACAACACATGCACGACAGAGACTAGGCACGTGATAGATCAAACACTACACAAACACATGATAAGCCACACAGACATATATGTTAACAATTTAGGCAAAATACAAACTTAGCACAATCTAAACAATAATAAATAATTTATCATATAAAATCTATTATATAAAAATTTATTTTACAATAATAGACTATAAAATTACTTTATTTAAATATAGAGCTCAAAATTAGAAAGATAACTTAGTTGATTATTTCTCAAATATAGATTTAAATTTGATTTGGAATGAAATATATAAAATAAAATTATTAATATATTTTTTTAGTTGTAAGTACTTTTTGTGTTATTTACCAATTAAAAAAATATTATTTAATTGTTAATTTAATTTATTTTTAATATTTATTTTGAATAATTTTTATTTAGCTATATAATTTATTTGTACTAAAAGTGTACAAAATATAATTGGTACGAGCACATGAACGACCAGTGTCTAACACGAGCACAGCATGTACCCAGCACGAGCACATAAGTGCTTGGGCCCATAACATGCTTGACAAAGTACGGAAACTCAATGGGCCAGTACGAACACAATACATAAAACAAATAGACTGACACAAGTATTACACAAGTAAAAATATACCGGCTTTTAAATAAACCAGACTAGTACGACACATTCCACTTTACACCTCTACATGCACAAGTATAAAATACCATCCATCCAATAGATGGAATTTAGAATGCACATTTGGTATAAGAATGATTATTCCTTATAAAATATGGTAAAAAGAAAAAGCCATTCCTACTCGTCTGTTTCATTATAACATTGGGACATAAGCTTTTACTTCATTCACATGAAAGAATCTAAGAACCATTGATCTATCAGAGGCCAAAATAAAAGACCATGGGGAGAAGATAAATAATTGATCGCTTTACAAGTAAATGGTAAAAAAAAAATGACCGCTTTTGGATTATCTTCCAAAAATTGGATTAGTTCCTATTGATTTTTTGCCTAAAGCGTACCACCAGAAAAAGAGCTTCTAGATTGTAGCTACAACGGACATATAACGTTTTCTTTTTATCAATTTCAAAATGGATTAGGCTCTTCAAGGACTTTCCCTTTCCAATTTTCCATGCTGCGAGCCTGACGGAGAGGACTTCATTCGGCAGTAATACATATGTCTAAATACACAGAAAAGAATTCAATAGGCAAGTACAAATGTCACTCGAGCACTGGTTCGAAATTTAAGTCACTTCCTCTACTGCACCACCAATTACTGTGTATGATGATTATTATTATTGCTTCAATTAATACAAAAATAGTTTCAACTTTCAAGAATGCTTTTACAACTGATTCCCAAGGCAAACCTTTAGAAAGGTGAAAGTGAACATATTTTATAGATTTTGTTCCTTATACGAATCATCTCATTAATGTGCAAGGCGTGATGGAAAACAAAAAAAATGATTTTATGTGGATCTTATTATATAAATAAACGAAAAACTATTGTACATGCAGTGTTTTACAGGATATTATGGGATATCACCATGAAAAGGGGCTTGCTCCCTGCAAAAAAATCTCATTTTCCACATCTTTCACCCATTGACAAACCCTGTTGCATGTTTTTATTGCCAATGCCTGGAAGTTCATGCAAATGAAAAAGATTACAATGCGAATTCAACAAGAAACAAAATGCAAAATGCATTAAATCACACATAGACTGCTTATTCCATTTAGAATTGATTCCCTTTTATTATAAACAAACCTTCAAAAGAAGTAAAAAATTCAAGTCGAGCAGCAAGTGAAGGTACCCATCCCATGGTTGTCCTTGTCCATGAGGTTGACTAAAAAAGGATTAACTTACTCATGGCTTTGAACAAGGCCTGCACTTTGTTCATCAAGGTGTACCGAGTGGGGGAAACAGGATGTTGAGCTAAAAACATCAAGAACCTTTTTCTAACAATACATCAAATTCTTAACTAGGTTTCATAAAGTGAAGTTATCTTAGAAGTTTGCAAGCCAAATATTAAGAATTTACCATGTACTGATCAAATGGCAAGTGACTTTAAGTGGACAGTCCAAGGAACAAATCCTCTCTAATATTTAAAGCACAACATTTTCAAATACTAGAAAAGGCAATGCATACAAAACCAAGGACAAGGTTAAAAGCAAGACAACAAGGATCAGGAAAAAATCAAATGTAAATTTGAACATCTTGACCTATATTTCCTCATTATAAGATTTTCATTTGACAACTTCTTATTCACAAGATTCATATCTGTACCCACTTCGAAACTTAAAATTTACCAAGAGAAGAAAAAAAAAATTATCACATGTTTTAACGAAAAGAACATTTTTTAAATCGCAATGTTTCCTTCTCATTTTTATGCCACTGTACCCAAACTTGTGCAATGTTCTAAGATTCAATTAGGAAAAAGAAAAAGGAATAGAAAAAAAATTACTTGTATATATGGAAGTTAAATTTTCTAGAACTCTACAGTTTTCTCCCAACTTAATTATGATTAAAAACATTGCTTCAATTTTCTTTTCCCTAGAGTTTTTTATAAGTACTATTCCTTTTCCTAAGAGTTTCCAAGTAAGTATCATGCATAGCCTTCAGCTCTTCGTATTTATGATTTCATTTGGGAGATGGGAAAAGTGATAATAGTGTTGCATGCTGTATAGGGTATATAACCAGGAAATTTCAATCAAGATGTTACCTTGTCTGCAAGTGGATCAAATGCCGCATAAAGTTCAAAATCCTGGGTGACCCAACAGAGAAGAACTGCAAATAAAAGTCTCTTCTTAATCATAGTATATAAACATCAAGCATGAAGACCTAATTTTATCCAATTGAAGCAAACAATGAATTAACATATACTTCAAATATTTCAAAAGATGTTCAACTAGAAGCCAATCCTGATCACATGATGTAATAGGACACAACATTGCAAAACAAACATAATAAAAAATAAGATCAACAACTCTACCAATATAAAGCAGGAAAGAAGCACTAAGACACCCATGGGTGATGCATTTGGGGGACTAAAGCAGCATCATGACTTGACATTTTCTAAGGATAGAAAGAGCAAGCTAGAGGGTCAACATACCCTTGCTCGGGAGCAAGAAAAAAAAAACCTGCATACTTGCCGCACACATTCATGACTACTTGGATAAAATGGCTCCTTACCAATGTATGCTCTCATTAAAGAGAGTATCAATTTCCATTAAAACATAAATTTATTTTTTTTGTGCATTTTCCCTTCTTAAGAGTAACCAGGTCCAAGTGAGACAAATGGGACTTCTTACTTTCCAAGGAAATCCAGTCACCTAGGATGATGAGTCAAAAAGGAAAAATATAGGATAATGCTCTCAAATATATCCTTTCATGTTTACCTGCTTTAAGAGGGATGAAGTTTAAGTGCATGTTTAAGGTTGCTTTTAGACCCCTAACATAGATTATAGAAGAACCTTTTTAATTTAAAATTTAATTTAAATTTATAAATTTTAGATTCTCCACTAATCATCCCTGTCCAAAAGCTGGAATTTGAGAAGCAGCCAGGGATAACTTTTGAGATTCTGCTAGAAGCAGAATCAGGATTTTAAATGTTAAAATTACTAATATAATAGTTAAGCAAGTTATTTACCAAATGATCAAATTCTAATTTTGTAGCTTTCAGCAATTTTGAAAATATAGTTTACCAAACACTTATAGATTGACAGAAAAGCTGATTTTTGCTACATGACAGCTTTTGCTGATTCTTTCATAATCTACAACAACATGCCAAGCCTTAAATAACTATAAAGAGAATGTGGAACAATGGGGAAAGTTACTAAAAATGGCTATAACCTATTACATCTTAAAGATATATAACTACTAAATATGCGCTATGAGGATTCTCAACAGAATCACTTAAATATTAAGTTTAACTAGGGAATCTATAACTGTTGGAAAATGAAGCATCCATGAATTTACATCATAACTTTTGAGATGTAAGCACTGTTACTTTCAACAACAATTCTTGTTCCATATATATCACCAATGTTCACATACGCACTCACATACATGTAGCAGCATTAACCAAAGAATTACCATAGTTTTCATCTCTTCTAAACTGAGTTTTGTGTGGTCCAATTCCTCTGTCATGCATGGAAGCATAAAGTTTCTGGTATGCTCTATACAACCTGCAATATAGAAATATTGGTTATCTTAACGATAATAATAATTGATATATTTTAAGTCTAAAAAGTTACAAATACGTAAGCGGTCTTGCCTTTTCTGCTGCCTGTGACTACTAATTGGTGCTGAGAACTCAGAAGATACATACTGATCTAGAAATATACTGCGATATATAAAATGCCAAAGTCCAGTAGGACCCCCTATACCAACAGGTGATTCCCTGAACCTCTCAGGAGAATCTGTCGGAAGTCTGTGTTGGCCCAAGTGAGGAAAAGAACCAGAATGAGGTAACAAATCAATAGGTAAATCCTCAACACGCATCCCTCCATCTACCAAGGATCTCTGAACTTCGCTAAGAACATTTGACTTCAAAAGCACCATTTCAATTCGAATCCTGTAAATTTAAAATAAGAACATAAGGCATGAAAGCATTTGTGCATTATTTACAATGCAGTAAGCTAATTTCAATTTTTGTGTGGAGCAAGTAGACATTTACATTGTCATATAGTGATTCCATATATCACACCAGGCCAAAAATAAATGGTAATTTCATTAAGTTGTAGAATTATGCAACCTAACTTCACTAACATTAATTATCAAATACACATCCATAATTTACCTGCAATCCTTGAGATGATAGAAGGCATCTGAACTGGTTGTGAGCAACATCAAGTACGTATCAACCTTCAACAAAAAGCATTAGCCTTTAATTACTAAACACAAATAATTGCTAGTCTTGTCTTTCTCTTATTGAGCAGAATCTTAAGAGTTAAATTCGCACGAGCGAAAAACTCATCAACAGCTGTTTCACTCACATCAAGATAGTGGACATAAGCATACAAAAATGCCATGGGATTATATCTTGGCAGGCAAATTGGAGAAAAGGATTCTGATGTTCTGCAGAAAGACAAAAAGACAACAATCATAAGACTACAATCTCACAGAAATTTAGATGGGTCATAATAAACTACTAATTAAAACTACATAATCACAACACACGACATGTATGGATTCTATACCATCTAGTAAATGAAAATATTCGTATATATATAAAGAAACAATTTCATGGTTCACTTATCATGAAAAAGGAAAGGAATAAAGATTTTTGTCAAAAAGAAAAAGGTAAATCGTAAAGATTATGATGGGTAAGAACTCTTCTAGACTATCAATGCTAATCAAATTGAGATAAAATCTCACATGGAAGAAACCTGTAATGCTTCATTGAACACTAATGGTAATATAAGTTTTCTTCTTCTATAAATAAACTTTTAATAGACACCATCAGAATTTATAAATAAATACAGTCATGAAGATGCTAAGGGTGGTAATATAAAAAAATATCAACCATGACTAAATTTTCAAGGAGATATCTACCTCAAGTAACTTAGAGGAAAATAGGGTGGAGAGTGCTGCTAAAACCATTTACCAATGTAAAGAATAAAACTATGGTGCCAAATGAATTAAACCATTTATGCAAGGAAATAGAGGAGTGGAACTTCTCTAAGCAATGGAAGGCAACAAAAAAGGAACTGTAACAATAAACTATTCTACAACCAAAAACAAAATAATTATGCTTTTAAGTCATGTTACACAATAATATTTTCATGCCGGTTAGGCTGCCAAAGTTTAGAAGAAGTTACAAAGCTTATCACGTTAAAATCACTTGCCTAAATGATTCTGAAGACACAACAAAGTTAGCAAGCAGCAGCATGTCATCAGGATGAAGAGAAGCTTTTTGAGCACCTACAAGACTGACAACCTGCAATCAAGCTTCAACCTGTTAGTATGGTTTAGCTAGTATAAATCATTTGAAAAATTTAAAAGTAAGCATTAGAAAGAGAAGGGGGAAGAACCTTATGCTTGCACATCAATATTGCAAATAACACGCCCGAATCAGCAACATCTTGCAATACGGCACCTGCTGCTTGCCTTGTTGCATATGCAAGGGGTAAACACGTGTATGCATGGAGGAAGGTAGCTGGATTCCTGAAATCAAAGAGATAAGAAACATTACTACAAGCACCATCCAGCTTAAAATCTTGAATTCTATTAGGCATGCTAAAAGGGAGCAGAGCAACAAACCAACTGAAAGAATGGATGAGAGAAGAGAATACAACATCTGTTCCTCCAAGTAAAGGTGCCATATCAAACTTTGGATTCTTCTCAAAACATCTATTCACCGACTTCGTTAGAATAAGTATCATCTGCATATGTAGCATAATTAAGCAAATCAGATTACTTTAATAAAATAATGTTTCTTAAAACAAAACTTTAGTAGTAACAATTTTTATTTTTTAGAAAAAACAAATAAAAAAACTTGAACAAATAGCCAAATGCACAGATTGAATAAGAGAATGTTCAGGCAATAGAGAATTCAGTACTACCTGACCATAAATTAATTCTAATTGCCCCCTCAGTGATTCAAATGGCTCTTCTGTGCAGCTGATGCATACTAAATAAATTGGTCCCTTCACAAGAAAAACCACCTGAAGACCCACAAATTTTCATGAAGAGTAATTTAACTGACAAAACTAAGGTAATGCTCACAAGTTAACAAATAATAAATGCACTACTAACATTATAAATTTAGACCATAAAATAACAAAATTGGTCATCTGACGTAAATAAGTTAATAATACTAATAACCTTGCATAATAATATAAAATTGTCCAACTCAACATGAGAAAACAGAACATGAAACTGTGCATGCAGCCATAGGTGCTGGTTTTACTATGTTTTTCTTGAATGACAACCCAAAGAATTCAACAATACCGCTCTAAAATTCGGTACACAAAATTGGGACTTCTCATTGTTTTGTGTGCCTGGAAAGTGCAATCAAATTCAGAATGCTCTCATTTATGTTATAAAAACAGGATTTTCTGCAACGATGTAGATATCCTATCCTAAAAAATCAAGGTTTGTTTGCAGGAAATAAATTGAGGATCAAAAAATTTCAAACCTATAAGCAAATGTAAAATACCTGATGCTTTCCAGCCCTCACTAATTTGACACGATCCCCACTGCATAATGACAATGAGGAAAATCAATGCAAGTCCTTAATGGATGTGAAACAAAAATTATACAATCCTATCACTAGGCATCTCATGAAGATATAACCAACTCAGTAGAGTACAGGCATGCATACCCATTCTCAACAAAGGAAATAATGGCTTGCAATGTTGCTGAAAATCCTGCTAGCTTGTGTTCATCACCATATCTGAAGAGAATAAAAGACATAAAAGGGTAAATAAAATACCATAACAGAGTATATCTGTCTGCAATCTGTTCTGCATGGTGATAAATAGAGACTGTGCACTTTATCAAGGGGATATTTGAGGCACAAACCTGGAATATATAGGTTTGCCAGAGTGACTAAGAATAAAGAAGTGCTTTTTCCTTTTCCTCCATGATATTGAAGCATCATCCTGCACTTCGATTATTATTAAATGGAACATAAAATTGCTGGTAACCTCAATAAGATTTTCTTATTAGTCAGCATAACAGCGAAAATAAAATGATAAATCCAGCAAACTATGTATATACACAAATACTAATATGCCTGTTTGTGTAAGCACCGGTTGCACATTTATTGATTAAGTTTTCTAACTATTGATACAAACAATTAAATGACTACAACATATAATTCGAAATGTGAGTGTTAGAACATTTACCCCCTACACCTCATTTTGCACTTTCTTTCTTGTTCAACATACGTCTTATTATAAGTATTTGACCCTATGTACAACAATGTTGAAAGAAGTGGTTCTTTTTGCAACAGAAAACAACACATTCCTTCAATTTGGATGGACATAAATATAAATCTACATGTTCAACATAAGGTATTCAAGGTTTCCCTTTGAATGCCAGAGTATGGAGACTTTTTAGTCTTGATTTTGGCAGTCTAAGTCTAAGGCCTTTGTTTGATTTTGGTCAAATCCATTTTGACCCAATGCCTTATACATGGATACAAACTACTTATTCAAATATGATCATTAAGTATTCACAGTATGTGCTCTATTCAAATCCATTCCCCAAAGTATTCGTAAAAAATTTACTACTTCCATATCTCTCTTAATCACAGTTCCTCTTTCCTTACCATAAACTATGTTCCTAGTGAAGTTCCCTAGTGAAGCCTCACTCAAACAAGTTGTTCTCCCAGCCTAAAATTCAAATATGTATCACTTTTCAATTCTTAACAAAAAAAAAAAACACTCAATGGAACCTCCATCATAAAAAATCTTGCATTATACTCAACGTAAAATTATACTATGAAAGTAATAATACACTATCCTATAAATGTGGAATAAAAAGGTAAATAATTTATAGTCATTGCAAAGCTTAACCAAAAAAAAAAAAACTCATTCTGGGGGTCAATGATAAAAGTAAAAGAGCAATTAGCTAAATGAAATTTACAAAACAATTCACAAGGAAGGTATTCCCAAAGTGAAATACCTCATCGACATGTCGCTTCCCAGGAACCCACGAAGCTTGTGAATCCAAAACCCCATCAATAGCATCATTTCTAGCTTCCTGTATCTCATCTCCAACAACCTCATCAATACCCGAAACACCACCACTGCTCGCGCTGCTGCCCCTTTCTCCAGCATACCCACTACTGCTAGGGCTCGACGGACTGTCCATCTCCACCTCCACCTCCGGATTGGTCCTCATCCAAACAACGCCGCCTCGTCCCGAACCCTTTCTCAACTCCTCCTCCACTTCAGCAAAACCACCAGCTGCATCGGAATTTCTTCGAAGCTCTTCCTCAGCCACATCAACAGACTCTTGCTCAACGCTGTTCTCGATCTCTTGCTGATTGCTCCCGCTCCCTTCGCTAGCTGACGCAAAATCGACGCCATTCCGGCTTTCCTGAATCGATGGCGTCAGTTGGTCGGCATGGCCGGTCAATGAGGTGGATGCCAATTGGTGTTCGATGGAGTTGTTGGGATTGGGGTCGTCAGTGGAGGTTGAAGAGGTGGAATCGGAGGACATTGGAGATCAAAGTTGAGAAATTTGGTGAAGAAGTTTCATGCGAGAATTAGGGTTGGTGGGTGAGGAAGTTGGGAGAGGTCTGGTTTGGGAGTATGCTTCTTCTATGCGAGAGACAGAGCGAGAGAGATCCTTGTCTGCCAGTCGTTGGCACGGCGCTGAGAGCCTCTGAGCCTCTGACCAGTAGGTGCGTGGATCCGAATTGCGGGTCTCGGGTCAAGCGTTAGTGGTCTACATGGATATTGAAGGGGAATTTGTACATGATGGTGGCCAATTAATGAAATAAGCACATTTAAATATTTATATTTTTTTTATGGTTTCTGAAGCTATCTCATTTGCTCTCCTTTTAAAATATTTATTTATTTATTTTTAATTTTACTAGTTCTCCTCGTCTTTTTTCTCTATTTTTTTTTCTTTCAAATTCATTAAAAAAGTTTTGAATTTATCTACTAAATATTTTTTATTTTTTATGATGTTAAAAATTTTATAGGCAATGATCGAAATATTTTTTTTTCAATTTTTTTGAATCTTCCTATGAGTTTTTATGAATAGAAAATAAGCAAAAAAATTCATAGATAAACTATCCATCCAATATATTTTGATAAATTAAAACACTTTTTGCAAACTAAAGCCTACCGCCTTAGTAAGGGAGGAGTATGTAAATTTCATTAATTTGCTTCAATAATAGACATTCGTACAAATTTTTTTGATATTGAATCTTGCAAGGAAAGGCCCAACTGATGTCTTATTACTTTTGGATCTCGTTTAGTATGCTGTATAATATTGTATTGCATTAAAATTTATTGTATTATATTATATTGTTCTAGATTATATTGTATAATAAATATTATGTTACAACAGTATACTGTATTTCACTGTTTTTATTTCATTTCTTAATTAAATAAATTTCTAATTTTTAAACAATAAGTTTTTAATTTTAAATTTGTATATTTATAAATTTTTTAAACATATATATATATATTAATTTGTATCATTTTTAAACAATTAAGTAATTTTTAATTTTTTTGACTACTTTGTCCTCATCCATTCCTAAATTTGCATATTAATTTGTTCAACATATTTCACAACAATTAATATTATAACATTCCCAAAGATGGGAGCAAGTAGAGGTCTCAAACACAACAACAACTACTAGTTCATACATGCATAATTTCATCAACATCATTCTCAAATACCAACACAATCCTTTCATATGGAAGTGTCAAACATAGATATACAATTATTGATGCAGAATCCCAAGCTTAAAGAAACTGTAATCCCAACACACAAGATGATATAGAACAAACCCTAAGTAAAAACCCACCTTATAGCACCTCTAGATATCAAGTGTATCTAGCAACATTAATTAGAAGGTAAATGATGAAATTGAAATTTGCCACAAAGTAAATACCTTTGATAAAAAGATCAATTCCCAATGTAACAAGTAGAAGAAGAACTATCCTCACTTGTAACACATAAGTCTTGTTGAAAACAAAAGTAGATTCTAAATAATCAAAGTTGTTTTCCTTACAAGCTAGTAACCCCATTTATATAGAGATTATAGTTAAGTTAAGAATCAATCTAAACCATAAAATAATTAGGAAAGTAATCCTAAGGCTGAAAACTAACACTAAATAAAAAGAATACAAAAATAGCAAATATTACAAAACTGACATTATAATATGAAAATAGCTAAATTACGAAACTGCCATTATAATCCAAAAATAGCTAAAATTATGAAACTGCCATTATAAGATGCTTATTTTTAAAATAACGCCGTTTCGTCTCCGCAACTCCCGAGCATCATTACCACCTTAATCCCTTGCTTGAGCATCATGCTTAAATCATCATTAGGCCTCGGAAAAGTGTTCAAATAATTTGGAAACTTGAATAGATCTTCATCCATAATTCTTTTCACAAGTCCAAGCATTCATTCTTTGATCTTCTTAGCTCGAGAACGCGTCTCTGGTCCACTTGGAAACATAATGTCGTTATCACGAACATCCATGCTAGAAGAGCGCTCGATGCCCACATCAATTATCGACACCAATTTCTTTTCCACTCTTTATACATTTCCATTGCTAATATATTTTTCAAAGCTGTCCATTCATTTAAAGAATCGATTGTGCCAATGGCTTTGGTTTTTTGGATGACTGGATTACTATCAATATTACTTGCCTCTCATTCTCTATCTGTATTGCAAAAATCTTTATTTTATCCATATCTATTAAAAACACACAGTGAAAAAGTACGTCAATTATAACAAACCTAAACATACAATATGTATAAAGTATGATGATGATAGATGGTCCTATATGTACTCATGCAATGAATTGCTTGGATATAAAATGATTCACATGCAATGAATTTGGAAGTGACAAAAAAAGGGCATCATTTATTCCAACATAACAGAGGATTGTAAAAAAGAAATCGTATAATTCACTTATAAAAGAATCTTGCCAACCATATATATTTTGCTACATATATACAACCATCCATGTATATTTTACTTTCTCCTACATACATATAAAAAAAAAATCTAGAGTATATAGATGTAAACACACTTCTGCCACATAATTTTGCTACTTAACACTCAATTCTTGCTATTGGATGAGAGCTTATAACTCATAGCCAATGGGATATACTATCATAGTTATTAGGACAAAAGAAAAAATATTAATCGATGAATCTTATTTTGTAAACAATTTGAAATATTGTTGTATTTCTGTTTTTGTTTTTTTGTAAGCTTATAACTATATGTAATATAATCCTTTTTGGATGACATTAAAAATAATGAAAACCCTCATGCAACATTCAAACAGACCATTATAATCATTTTCAACCCTAGCAAGTGCACTCAACCATAGCCTATAGACATAAACTCAACAAGCAGGCACAACACAACCATAGCCTACTTCACTATCCCTAATTCCATGTCAATGAAAAAAATGAAAAAAATAATAATCGATGTTCAATGTACACCTATATAATTTTCCGCATAAAATAATTTGATTTATATTTTTGCATCTAAAAGCTAATCGTAAAAATTTAATTTTTTCAACTACTGTGAAAATTAAGATGTGGCCAAGACAATTTCATATTGATTTGACCAAGAAGAGAATTAGAGCTTTTCAATGGACCATAATAAGAAGAAGAAATAAAAATAAAAATTAGGGTTTCAAAAGATGGGTATGTCCAAATAGAAGATGAAGAAAAAAAATATATGGGGGTTTTCAATAAATGGGTGTATTATCTAACACACCAAATTTTAAATGTATTCCTAATACATCATGAGTTGTATTAAAACAATAAAGTGTGTATTACATAATTCAATACAAAAGCTTTACCAAACAATGTATTAAGAAAAGCTAATACATTAAATTCCTCTTATACAACCTTCCAAACATGGCTTTGAAGATTTTGGAGTTAAATTTGGACAAAATGGGTAATTGGTATAGATGCCCTTTGCTAGTGTGAATGAAAAAAAATACATGTCATTCTTAAAAGGGTTTTTGACACCTTTGCCTTTTAAACTTTATGCAGATTTGCAAATTGCCCTCTGTCATCATGTGGTTCTAGGACAACCTATCTCTACCAAGTCTTCCCATTCAAATTGTGACAAGTGGGATCAATAATTGATATATATTTTAAATGATAAAAACATTTTTTGCCAATTTAATATTTTAATATTTTTATTATATATTTTTACCAATTGTCATTCAAATGTTCACTGAAGTTTGGGTAATAATTATAATTTTTTTTTGGGTTGTTGGGTTTTTGTTTTAGAAAAGAGAAAACTATAATTTGGAGGATACAAGTATCTCAGAGTTAGAAAATTTTATATGATTTTTTCAGGAAAATAATTTTTTTGGAGGATGTGGGTTTTGTTTGGGATTTTTTTAGAGTAATTTTATAGGAACAAAATATGTTGTTTCCAATTAGAATTTGATTTTTTTTTTGGGTTTGGTAAGTTTTGAATGTTGTTTTGGTTTGGAAGAAGTTGAGGATTTATTTAAGGCTTCATTTGTGTGTTTGATTTTGGATGTTGAAAATTTTGAAATATTGCATGCTTGATTTTAGTTGGATGGATGTTCTTAAATATTTTGAATATGGTTCTATGAGTTTGATTTTGGATGTTAAAAATTTTTGAAATATTGGATGTTTGATTTTAGTTGGATGCATGTTGGCATATATGATTGAATAAGAATGTTTATGTAAGATTGTGTTTAAGCATGAATCTATAAATATGTTTATTGGATATATTCTACGTTTAGTTTAATTATCTTTTTCTTGTTTATATTGTCAGAATCATGTTGTTCAAGATTGTTATCCATATATTTGGCCAAGAGTGTGAGCCATTCTTGGTGGATGAGGATAAGCATAGTTTTGTCTATTTGTATATTTAATGCTTAGATATTATAATGTAATGAGAGATTATGAGTACGAGAGGATATTGCAATGTCTTGTAAGGTCATATTGTCATAGACTGAAAGGGCTAGCTATTTATGTAAAAATGATGAGGATTTGTTGAACCTATTTAGGATGTTTAGGGAGGAAAAAAAAATAAAAACAACTCATATAGAATGTAACATGTTACCAATAGTTGTCATTCATCCTTTTAAATTTGAATTTTTTTATTTTGCTTATGAATCTGAAGCATAATAAAAAAAAAAACTAAATCAGAAGAACCTACCAAACCTGCATCCTCACTCCAAACCCAAACTAAGATAGTTTCCACCACCAAACTCCAACTTGAAAACATATAATGTTTGAACTGAAGCTTAAACAACTAACAACCTAAACATAAATGAGAAGTTTGACTAGGAAATGGATAAACAATTTAGCTCGAGTGATGATGATGAAGATGATATGGATAAGGATAATGATCTTCATGATGTGGAGAAAAATAATGAAGAGATTGGAAAAGAAAGAACACAAGGCTAAAGATTGGCAATCCATGAACGGTTCAAGCCAAGATTAACAAATTACAAAAGGAAGGGAATCATATCAAGGTGATTTGCACAAGTAATGATGAGAATGAGTTTTTCATGAATGAAAGACAATTCTTGTACTGCTTAACAAAGGCAGTTGTGAGTGTATAACATGTCAACTGTCAGGTATTGCCTGTACACATGTCATGACATGTATCAGCTGCAAGAAGCTAAGTCATATCCCATATGTGCACAACAGTTTAACCCAGGGTGCCTACCTATAGACTTATGCTGGTATGGTTCATCCCATACTAGTTGAATCAGTCTAGCCATGAGTTAATCAAAATAAATTGCATCCCCCAAAGAATAGAAAGAGGCTTGATAAGCCAAATGTGGTAAGGAAGATGGAGCATGATGAGCCAGCTTCGCATAAAAGGTAAAGATGAAAACTTGCCTTCCATCTCCGATCTTTACAGGGACCTGCCCCTAATGAGGCGGAGGATCACTGGTTAAATGGTGAATCAAGAGAAAGACAGGGCAAAATAATTTGCCTCGGGGCAAGGTCGGGAATATAATCCCGCTTGTTTATATTATATATAATAAAAATAATTTTTATAATTACTTTTTATACATTTAATTATAAAGCTCATGTTTTTATATATTTTTCTTTTGATTGAAATGGAAATAACAACATTTCAAACTATTATTTTTAAAAATTAAATTTTTTTAACATTTTTTATAAATTAATTAATTTTTTTAAAAAATAGATGGAGAAATGGGTGGCAATGGGGATACCCACCTTGCCTCTCACATAAACAGGGAATGGGGTGAGGATGGGATGAAAAATTATGCAGGGCGAGGTATGGGGGACGTCACCCTGTCCCGTTGTCATTCCTAATAAAAAGTCTTATTCTTTGAGGTGTGGGGTTTATAAAGCTTTTGGCCATAACAAAAGATCTTGCCCAATGGGACATAGAACATGACATGTATATGCTGCCCACTTTGACTTTTTTTATTTGTGGCATTAATAAATAATTTTTAACTAATTGTATTTGTTTAAAACTTATGAAAATTCTAAAATGGCTTAAGAGCGTGGTAGTGCATTGCCTCAACTAAGCCAGTATAAGAGACTGTACCAAGGACTTTAACACATGAACTTGGGATTGTAACACATGTATTGTAGTATTTCTTAGTCTCTACCTCAAGAGCATCAACCTCAACAAGAGTAAGCTTCAACCTTATATGCACTAGGAACTGAAACACGTATTCTATTGTATTCTGAGCCCCATTAACAGCACAAAATACAGTAAAATCTGTAAAAAGAAATCAATCTTTTTACTTTTTGTCATCATGTTAACTTAAATAGGTTCTTTTTGTAATCTTGTGTTGTATTGATGAATGCAATTTGCTTAAAGATTTGGATGCAAATTGTTTTTACAAAACAAATGATAGATAGTTTTAGACAATAGTCACCAATATAGATAGATGTAAATGGTGATTTTGATAAATATTGTGCCTATCATATAGGATTGTGTCAACCTTTTTTTTGAGACACAACATATGATAGTGTGGACATCATTAGGATATTGGAGTTAGAACCCCTTTAACTTTGCTCGGGGCCATGTTCCAAGTTTAATATGGAAATGTAATTGCTCTTGAAACACATGATGAATGCATTTTAGTATCAAAAGATAGTTTTATTGCTCTAAGTATGCATGGTAGTTTTATCTCAGTTTATTTTCACATTTATTGCCTATGTAATTACATCTACAAGCATCATAATCTTAAATACATGTTGTATTGCTTCTTGACTTTGCACCTTTGCGTAGGGATTCATTATATCATTATATCTACCCATTTCTACTTATTGCTTCCATTCTCACTGCATCTTTTCAATGACTGTGTTATTTTGTATCATATATTCATCATTGTCAGGTGTTTAGAATGAATAATACATGCACTTTCTCTGCAAGAAAAAAATAAATATATATATATATATATATATAGCTTAGATCGATTGTTTATTGATTCATAAATCCTTGCTCTATTTGAACAATAACATCTTCTATTTTTAAACTTGATTAAGCCTCAACTAATTTGACCGCTGTCACATGATGAAGCCATATTCTTTATTCTTGTTGGAAAATTTGTGTTGTTGTTTATTTGGAAATGTTGTGTGTTGTGTGTTTTGGTATTTGGAAAATGTTTGCTTCGCATAAAAGTTGGTATTTGGCTATTTGATTTTTAGTATTTGGCTATTTGGTTTTTAGCATTTGGCTATTTTCTATTTGTTGTGTAGTGTGTGTGAGTATTTGTAAATGTTTGCTTTGTACATGAAAAAGTAAAATTATTTGTAGTAAGGATGATATTATAGGCATTTAGAGGCCATTATGTTTAGAGGGTGTGATTGCAAATTTACTAGCTATTAAACATTCATGTTTGGCTGAAATCAGTTTTAGGAAGGTGTAATTGCAAAATTAATAGCTGTTGCACCATTGAGCTTTTCATAATTTTTAAATTTTCTCACATTTTTCGATGAAAATTATTTAAAAATCACATTTACCAATGAGCTGAGAATACTGTGGTATTTTTATTTGCCATGTAGAAGATATAATATATGTTTTGGATGGATTGATAACGCCATAGGAGGAACCTATAATTTCCCAAACCCGAGGGATGTAGCTTTAATTTACTCATAGCTCAAGGGTTCTAGGTGTAATATTAAAACTTGAAATTTTGTCAACCTCATGTGGACCTTACTAGTAGAAGTTTATATATTATCCTCATTTTCAACTTTAGAATACTCATCCTTTTCAAACATCATATTTCAAGTCCAAATTAAGTTTGTTTGTTTATTTTTTTTTTAATAAAAAACTTAGTTCTCATCACTAGAAAATAAAACAACAAACTAATTGAATGAATCAGTCCATGGCATACAAAATGGGTGGTAAGTTGATCCATAACAGGGATTTTGATAGGGTCAATCCATGGCGTACAAAGTTAATCTATGATTAAAATTGAATGGATCAATGGATGATAATTCATAATTTTTAATTATTTTTTGTTAAATCCAAAAGCTTTATAACTCCAAAATGAGGAAGAGCTGAAGGAAATCAAAGCATACCCACAAAATTAAAATCCATAAAATACCTTACTGATATCAGGTCGGAGCATATGACTAGGGAGCGGGGTAGTTTTCTAAGTCGAATACACCTCCCAAATATAGGCGAGGTGACAAAGAGCAGTATATCCAACTAGTGGTCATATACTCTGCCTTGCCAGGCAGGGTCGAGCCTAACACAGTGAATTCGAGATATTCTCAATGATTTGGAGTTGGAGATCAACACTAGATTGACCTCTCCTAACTGATCTTTTGGTTCGTATAGTTTCAAGCTATAATAAACAAAGTATTCTTCCCAACCCTTCTTGAAAAGAAACAATGTAGTTCAGGTTCTAAAAGAAAAGAAATCAAATAGAGTATTTGTATGTGTGTGTGTGTGTATAGAATAATTCTATAGTACAAACATCAACATGCATATATGTATACCATTTGCAAAATATAAAAACAAGAATATATAAATATAAATATACAGACTGTGTCTGTCTGTGGTGTGAATATCCACACAATTTTAAAATATAGATTGTCATTAATAATTTATTATCAGCGATGACTTCATTGCTAAAATAGATTATTAGTGATGAAGGCGTCACTGATAATAGATTATTAGTGATAATCTACATTTTAAAATGGTGTGGATATCTGTACCATATAATTTCCCTATATATATGATGACCATCAGTATAAAAACAAAGTAAGTGTGTGTGTATAATATTTCTCTCCCTAAATGAGCTCATTTTTTGACAGGACCCGACCCGCTTGGATCCTGCCTGCGTGACTTAATGTTGCCACTAAGCCACAAGCAGTCGTGAAAGTCCGCTAAACCACTTTTCAAAAGGGTAAAAATCAACAGACCGGAAGGTTTTCTCTACTGCCGGAAATTCTATAAAAATTTCGGCAGCATTTCGGCTGTTTTCTAACACTCCCCAAAACAAAAGCTACA
This sequence comes from Ochetophila trinervis, assembly GCA_003254975.1. NCBI lineage: Eukaryota > Viridiplantae > Streptophyta > Magnoliopsida > Rosales > Rhamnaceae > Ochetophila > Ochetophila trinervis. The sequence continues at coordinate 31,393 of QANX01005795.1, forward strand.
AACCTGCAAGGAAAACCAGTCCTAAACCATATTTATTCTACCAGCACGCATTTCCCACACAAATAAACCACAAATCAGTACAAGACTCAACACTTAAACAAATGTATTGTTTAAATACGGTGTAGCTGGACTCAGTCTAAAACTGAGCTGCCTACATACCCTTTCTACAAGGGATCAAGCTACCTGTAGTTCCGAGTGCATATTTACTCTAAATATGCCGCAACTGATGCAATTACTATTCAAAAGTAACGCCTCAAATACACTTATATCTCACTTTCAATCACATCAACGTCATCACATCTCCACATCATCATTCACCCCATCACCATTTCCAAATCCGTTCAAACACCAACAATACAACACAAACACTCACAAACATTTCAATACAATCATTCACAGCAACTCAATTAATTTCAGCACAATCAAATCAAGTTTCCAAATAGCCCACTTTTCATAAATCAATTCTACACAACCGAGTCCACATAGAGATTAACACACAATTTAACTATAAAAATATATTCCGTAATTATTACCACTAACCACGACACTTCAATCAAATAATCTAATCCTATATTCTGGATAACCAATTCACTCCACGGTAATTACCAATCCACAATTATGCACGTAATTCTATCACGATTTTCTACAATTCCCGTTTAACCATGGTTAACAACACCGCTCACAACTGGGTAAATTTCGATATATATCTATAATATGCAAATTATATACCGAAACGAAGCTTGTGAAACTTAGAACGCAACCGAGAATTTACCTCGTCCATCCGCCGCCGGTGGTGGCCGGAAAGTGGCCGGAAAGCGGCGGCCGAGCTTCATCTGTTCACACTGCCCGAACGAACGAGATTTGAGACGAACGAACACCGGAATCGGACTCAGGGGGTCCAAAATAGGGGGAAAGGAGGTGACCCATCGCCGGAATCTCGCTGGAAATCGGCGATCGGCGAAAATGGAAGCTGACAAGACCCGACCCGCTTGGATCCTGCCTGCGTGACTTAATGTTGCCACTAAGCCACAAGCAGTCGTGAAAATCCGCTAAACAAAATTTTAAAAGGGTAAGAACCAACAGACCGAAAGGTTTCCTCTACTGCCGGAAATTTATTAAAAATTTCGGCAGCATTTCAGCTGTTTTCTAACACTCCCCAAAAAGCTAAAAGTCATAACCTGCAGGGAAAAACATTTCTGAACAATACTTATTCTACCAGCACGCATTTCCCACACAATTAAATCACCAATCAGTACAAAACTCAAAACTTAAACAAATATATTGTTTAAGTACGGTGTAGCTGCACTCAGTCTAAAACTGAGCTGCCTACATACCCTTTCTACAAGGGATCAAGCTACCTGTAGTTCCGAAAGCATATTTACACCAAATATGCTACAATCAAACACATTCAGCATTTAATCCAAAGAAATACACAATAAATAAATTTCCACATATTAAAATATAAATTCCACACATCACCCACTAACAAAATTAATATCACAAACAATTCATTTACAATTCACACAAACACAATTTATAATGATTAATACACAATAAACATATAATATATATATGCTCATCATAGCGAAATCATTTCCCAAACACAACAATTCAATAAAAGTATTCACCGCCCCAGTTCACAATTATTTTCATACAACCAATTCACAAATTCAGCTAATTTCAAACCACAACTCTCAGAATTATTTAACAATATCCACATATCATGTTTTCCATAACTAATATCAACCACTACAAAAATCCAATCACAGAACTGAACCCTACAACCCCAGCGCACTAAACCATTTCAAATAATTACCACAACATCGCCACACACATATCTGTGACGCCAATCATCAAAAATTCCTAATTATCAGGTACTGACAAAACTGTTCACAACCGGGTAAATTCCAATATTTATCTATAATAGGCAAATTATATACCGAAACGAAGCTCGTGAAATTTAGAACGCAACCGAGAATTTACCTCGTCCATCCACCGCCGGTGGTGGCCGGAAAGAGGCGGCCGAGCTTCCTCTGTTTCCACTGCCCGAACGAACGAGATTTGAGACGAACGAACACCGGAATCGGACTCAGGGGGTCCAAAATAGGGGAAAAAGAGGTGACCCATCGCAGGAAATCTCGTTGGAAACCGGCGATCGGCGAAAATGGGAGGCACCGGCTTTCTCCATTTTTCCGGCGACATAACGGTGTTTCACGGCCCGCAAACGGTGGGGAAAGAGAAGAGAAGACCAGGCTACCCTTTCCGACGCGTGGGTCGGCCTAAACTCGCCGGAATCCGGCGAATTCGAAAAAGGAAACTCACCGGCTTTCCCTCGATTCCGGCGATCTGGGCTCCCTTCCGGCGATCCAACGGTGCCAACAGGAGGCGGAGGTCGGCGGCGTCATTTCCGGGTAACTGCCGGCCTGATCTCGCCGGAGATGGGCCGTTGCCGGCGGAAAGGAAGGCACGGTGGGGTGCGCGAGAGGGAGGCTGCGCGAGGGGGGGCTGCCGCGTGCGTCTCCCGTGCCTCTCCTTCCAGATCCTTCTGGATAAATCTTTTAAAGGCAGGGGCAAAATAGTAATTTTTCCCTGCCACAGCAAAATTACCAAAATGCCCTTCATGTTATTTCATCCATAACTTCTCGGTCTTAACTCGGAATTGAGCGTACTACTAGTCTACGAACTCGTATCAACTAGCTCTACGCAACGGTACCACGGTCAAAACCATAGCACGCTCACACAAAAAGTCAACCCCGAGCCCTTCCTTGGTCAAACTTGGTCAACTCGGTCAACTTTGAGAAATTTTCAATACTTTCCCTGGGACGAGGTGTTACAGAAGCCATCGGCTTTCTCCATTTTTCCAGCGACATCATGGTGTTTCACGGCCCGCAAACGGTGGGGAAAGAGAAGAGAAGACCGGGCTACCTTTTCCGACGCGTGGGTCGGCCTAAACTCGCCGGAATCCGAAAAAGTGACTGACCGAATTTCTCTCTTTTCCCGGCGATCTGGACCCCATCACGGCGAACCACCGATGCCAAAGAAGAGAGGGGGTCGGCGGCGTCGTTTCCTGGGTGATTTCCGGCCTGATCTGGCCGGAAATTGGCCGTGGCCGGCGAAACAGGGGGCGTTCGGAAGCTGCACGAAGGGGGGGCTGCCCGCGTGCGTGCCCGCGTCCTCCTTCCAGATCCTTCTGGATAAATCCTATAAAGGCAGGGGCAAAATAGTAATTTTGCCCTGCGACAGCAAAATTACCAAAATGCCCTTCATGTTATTTCAGCTATAACTTCTCGGTCTTAACTCGGAATTGAGCGTACTACTAGTCTACGAACTCGTATTGACTAGCTCTATGCAACAGTACCACGGTCAAAACCTTAGCACGCTCACACAAAAAGTCAACCCCGAGCCCTTCCTTGGTCAAACTTGGTCAACTCGGTCAACTTTGAGAAATTTTCAATATTTTCCCTGGGACGGGGTGTTACATTTTTCCTCTATTCAACTCAAATATCTCTCACTTAGTTTCTTTCTTCACTATTTTATTTCTATTTCTTTGCCATGCCACGCCCACTCATTCATATAGATGTAACTGGACGTCAGTTTTGGGATGCTCTAAGATTCTATAAAGGCATATTTAGTTTTAAACAACGAGCTAATTAAAATATAGGGATAAATGCATTTTAGTACCTTGTAGTTTGATAAACTTGCACATTAGACCTTCAAGTTTCAAATGTAACACATTAAACCTCTAATTTACATTTTATGCCACATTAGACCCTCAAATTTCAAGTGTATCACATTAAGCTTTCAATTTATATTATATGTCACATTAGGCCCTCAAATTTCAAATGTAACACATTAAGCCTCTAATTTAGATTTTTTTGCCAATTTTTAAAAATATAAATAAAAAATCATCTAATTTTCTTTTCATCTAAAACTTTTTATTTCATCCTAAATTGCTAAAGAAATTATCATGAAAATTTATTTAATCCTATATTTTTTCATCATGAAATTTTTTTATTTTAGGATGAATAATTTTTTTTGGAGGAATAAAAAATAATTTTTTTAAATATTTTAGAAAATTGGTAAAAGAAAAGAGTTTTAGAGTTATTATACTGCATTTAACATTTTCTGTTAAATTTAATTTAATTCAACTAAATTATAATTTTTTACAAAGTAGAAAGTATTAAATGCTTAAATTAATTGTAGTGCTTTTTATTTAAATAAAAATAAAAATTAGAAAAAGGTTTTAAAGTACATTAATTGTTTATTGTGGCATAAAATATAAATTGAAAGATTAATGTGATACACTTGAAATTTGAAGGCCTAATGTGACATAAAATATAAATCGAAGGCTTAATGTGATACACTTGAATCTTGAAGGTCTAATGTGGCATAAAATGTAAATTTGAAGCTTAATGTGATACATTTGAAACTTAATTACAACATATTTATTTTCTTAAAAAAATTAAAATTGGGCGAAAATGTAAAAATTTACATTTTATGCCACATTAGACCTTCAAGATTCAAGTGTAACTTACATTTGAAACTTAATTACAACATATTTATTTTCTTAAAAAAATTAAAATTGGGCGAAAATGTAACTTTTTTCAAAGTTTTAATAATTAGGGATAAATGCACTTTAGTACCCTGTAGTTTGATAAACTTGCACATTAGACCTTCAAGTTTCAAATGTAACACATTAAGCCTTTAATTTACATTTTATGCCTCATTAGACCTTCAAGTTTCAAGTGTATCACATTAAACCTTCAATTTATATTATATGTCACATTAGGCCCTTAAATTTCAAATGTAACACATTAAGCTTCTAATTTATATTTTTTTTGTCAATTTTCAAAAATATAAATAAAAAATCATCTAATTTTCTTTTCATCTAAAACTTTTTATTTCATCTTAAATTGCTAAAAAAAATTATTATGAACTTTTTATCCTATATATTTTTCATCAGTATATTTTTTTATCCCAAATTGCCAAAAAAAATTATCATGAAAATTTATTTAATCTTATATTTTTTCATCATGATTTTTTATTTTATTTTAGGATAAATAAATATTTTTGGAGGAATAAAAAATAATTTTTTTAAATATTTTAGAATATTGGTAAAAGAAAAGAGTTTTAGAGTTATTATACTGCATTTAACAGATTATGTTAAATTTAATTTAATTCAACTAAATTGTAATTTTTTACAAAGTAGAAAGTATTAAATGTTTAAATTAATTGTAGTTCTTTTTATTAAAAATAAATAAAATTCTAGAAGGTTTTAAAGTACATTAATTGTTTATTGTGGCATAAAATATAAATTGAAAGATTAATGTGATACACTTGAAATTTAAAGCTATAATGTGATATAAAATGTAAATTGAAGGCTTAATGTGATACACTTGAATCTTAAAGGTCTAATGTGGCATAAAATGTAATTTTGAAGCTTAATGTGATACATTTGAAACTTGAAGGTGCAATGTGCAAGTTTAGCAAACTACATGGTACTAAAGTGCATTTATCCCTAAAACCTACATCTTATCTGTTACCTTGAGCATGGAAAACTCAAGTTTTATCTTGACTGTTAAATTCTTTAATTCCTCTGCAACTGTGGAATGAATGTCCTAACATTCTATTAGCAAGAGACTTTGAAGCAATAAACTGTGATTCCCAAAGAGCTCAAAACTTGACTGTTCTAATAAGCTAATCTCCAAAAGATCAATCAAATGGGGTGCATTAGGTTCAATATGGGTTCATATAGTTTTGGATTGTTTTAGGCTAAAAATCATAGTGTTCTCCTTAACCCTTCATGAAAAGCAACAATGTAGTTTTGGTTTTAAAAAAAGAAAAAAAAGAAAGTAAACATAGTACACACACACACACACACCACTTTTAAATGCGGATATTTGTAATGCAGATCGTCACTAATAATCTATTATTATCAAAGAATGTGTCACTAATTATAAATTATTAGTGGCGATTCACATTTAAAATGGTGTAGATGTCCACACCATAAAATTTCCTTATATCAATCCTATAGTGTGGATATTTGAACCGTATTTTTTTTCTTTTGATATATATAATGACCATAAGTATAAAAACATAGTGTATCTACACACACACACACATATATTTCTCTCCTTAAACGAGCTCACTTTTCCTCTTCTTTAACTCAAATATCTGTCACTTTATTTTTTCTTCACTATTTTGTTTATGTTTCTTTGCCATGCCACACCGACTTATTCGTATCCACCTAAACATGAATCAATTCTAGGATGTTATAAGATTCTACAAAGGTGCACTTGATTTCAAACAGCGAACTAAGAAATAACTACATTTTAATCCATTGCCTTGAGCATTAAAAACTCAAGCTTTACCTCTAATGTTACCTTCATTTGATTCCTCAGCAGCCGCAGAAAGAATGACCTAACGTTTTGTTAATAAGAGACTTTGAAGCTATAGAATCTGATCCCCTAAGAGTTCATAATTTGATTGTTCCAATAAGCTAATCTCCAAAAGATCAATGAGGTGGGGTGGGGTAGGTTCAATTTGGGTTCTATAGTTTTGGATTATTTTCGGGCTAAAATACATAAAGTGTTCTCATTGAACTTCCTTAAAAGCGACCTTGCAGTTCCGTTTTTGAAAAGTAGAAAAGAAAAAAAGAATGCCAACAAAGTGTGTGTGTATATATATGCACAAACAAACTCTATTTATAATGCTGAATTTCCTATATCGGTTAGTCTATAACAATACCATTTTCAAATGCAAATTGTTATTAATAATCTATTATCATAGACAAATTCATTGCTTAAATAGATTATTAGCAACGAAGGCGTCATTGATAATATATTACTAATGATGATCTACATTTTAAAATGGTACCAATATTTGTACAATAGAATTTCAACACACACACACACTATAGTATAGGCCACACACTTTTCATGTGGACCAAAATATAATAGTGTTTATAAGAGAGTTACTATTTTGGACTTTTAAATTCATTGTTATTTTACAAATTTGAGATTAAAATATCTTAATCCTCTACAATTTTATCTTTTCAACAATAATTACAATTTTAAAAATTAATTAATACTATTATAAATTTTGTAATTAAAATTAGTTAAAATAATATTTCAAAAGCTATATATTTATTGAGAATTCACAATGGATTTTATTACATTCTCAAAATATTTTTTTGGAAAATTTTGTATCATGTTTTAAGATTCATTAACAGACAAAAGAGAGAAAGCAAATAGAGTTCATATATAGTCATTTTACAATTAAGACATCCTAACTGTTTTATGGTCAGGACGTCACTTATTAGCCTTTAGATTATTTTAAGGGTTGAGATTTAATGAAGTCTTGATGGATAATATGAGTATGGTGAAGTACTAAAACCTGAAGAAGGAAAAGTGAATCTTGCATGGACTCATTTAAATCCCAAACATAATTTTAAATCTCAGCACTTGAAGCAGTCCAAGAGATGATAAGTGACGTCCTGACCATAATGCGGTCATGACATCCTAACCATAGAACTTTCCTATATATATACAGTTAGGTCATTGTAAGGTATACGTGACAATTTTAGAATGTGGACCGTCACTAATAGAAGTTATTAGTGACACTTTGTTATTGATTTGTCACTGATAGTATACTAGGAGTGACGGTCCACATTTTAAAATTATTAGTTATACCTTACAATAGCTTGACTATATATATAGTCATATTCGCACCATAGAATTTTCCTATAAAGTTCATTTATGGTACTATTATCTACACCATTTTCAAATGCAAATCGTCACTAATAATTTATTATCAATGAAGGCTTTGTTGCTAAAATGGATTATCAGTGAAAAATGCCTTGATGGTTATAAATTATTAATGACATTTAAAATGGTGGGGATATCCATACCATAGAATTTCACAATATATATAATGACTATCAATATAAAAATAGAGTATGTATATATATATATATATCTAAAATAAGGATATCTCCATTTTCATAAAGTAAAAATTGTCACTAAAAATTATTTTTAGTGATAAATATGCAAATATCGTCATTAAAATTAAACTATTAGTGACGAAAAAATTCAGATTTGTCACTAATACCATATAAATAGTGATAATCTTTATTTTATTAAAATAAAGATATTCTTATTTTAGAATTTTCCTATATATATATTTAAAAGAATTCTCTAGTTAGGAATCCTTGAATTTATTAAATCAGAAATTTTACGTGGCAAGTTCTAGGTTGCCACATCCCATTTTGGATTTCTAGATTTAAATTTAATTTACAAATGGCAATGCATCTAACTAATAAGCATTTACCACATAAACATCCTGGATTTAAATAAATCAGTGATTCCTTAATAAGATAATTATTATATATATTGGCATATAAATAAATAAATATACAAATGTTCTATAGTCAGAACATTCTGACCATTTTATGGTCAGGACGCTAATGAAGTTTTGATAGACTATATGAGTTTGGTGAAATAATAAAACCTTAAGAAGGAAAAGTGAACCCTCTATGAGTTTATTTAAACCCCAAACATATTGCTAAATCTTAGTTCATGAAGCAATCCAAGGGTTGATTATAACATCATGTCCATAAAACGGTCAGAACATCATGATCATAGAATTTTCCTATATCGGTCCTTCTATGGTTAGGACGTCCTCACCATTTTTATAGTCAGAATGCCACAAATCAACCCTTGAATTACTTCAAGAGCTGAGATTTAATGAACTCTTGGTGGACTATATGAATTTGGTGAAGTACTAAAACCCTAGGGGGGAAAAGTAAGCCCTGTATGAGTTTTTTTAAACCCCAAACATATCTTTAAATCTCAGTTCTTAAAGCAATTCAATGGCTGATAAGTGATGTCATGACCATAAAACGGACAGGATATTCTGACCATATAATTTTCCTATATATACAGTACTTCTACAGTAAGGACATCCTCATTTTTTTTAAAAAAGGGACTGTGACTAAAAGTATATTTTTAGTGATAAATCTAAAAATATCGTCACGAAAAATAAAACATCAGTAACGAAAATTTTAGATTTGTCATTAATAACATGTTATTATTGACGATTCTTATTTTAAGAAAATGTATATCCTTATTTTAGAACTTTCCTATATATATATATATATATTTCTCTCTCTAAATGAGCTCACTTTCCCTATTTTCAACTCAAATATCTCTCATGCAGTTTCTTTCTTCACTACTTTTTATTTTATTTTTTATTTTTATGTTTCATTTCCATGCCATGCCAAAACATTCATATCCACATAATTGGACATCAATTATAAGATGTCTAAGATTCTATAAATGCGTACTCGATTTCAAATAGCGAACTAAGATATTCGCTGCCTTGAGTATGGAGAACTCAATCTTTACCTCCAATATTACCTTCCTTTGTTTCCTCAGCAACCATAGAATGAATGTTCTAATGTTTTGTTAGGAAAAGACTTTGAAGCTCTAGACTATGATCCCCAAAGAGCTCAAAACTTGGTCGTTTCAATAAGTTGATCTGCAAATGATCAATTAGGTGGGGCGGGGTAAGTTCAATCTAGGTTTGTATAGTTTTGGGTCGATTCAACATAAAATACTTAAAAGCATTTTCCTTAACATTTCTTGAAAAGCAATGGTGTAGTTCCAGTTCTGAAAGAGAAGCAAACAAAGTACACACACACACAGTCCGTCTATGGTGTTGTAATCCACACCATTTTTTAATGTAGGTCTTCACTAATAATCTATTATAAACAACAACTTTTTCATTAAGATAGATTATCAATAGTGTATATATTTTTAATGACAATCCATATTTTAAAATGCTGCATATATCCGCACCGTATATATATTTTTTTATTATAGTATAGGCCACATCCTTTCTATGTGGACCAAGATATAATAGTGTTTATAAGAGAGTTACTATTTTAATCTTTTAAATTCATTGTAGACTCTGATTCCCTAGGAGCTCAAAACCTAGTCGTTCCAATAAGTTGATCTGCAAAAGATCAATAAGGTGGGATGTGGTAGGTTCAATCTAGATTCATATAGTTTTGTGTTGTTTTGAGCTAAAATACTTAGTGTTCTCCTTGACCATTCTTGAAAAGAGACAGTGCAGTTCCAGCTTTGAATAAAAAAAAGAAAAAGAAAAAAGAGCAAACAAAGTATATATAAACACACACACATATACACGCACATAGTCCATATAATAGTGTTTACAAAAATTAGATATTAAAATATCTTAATCGTCCACAATTTTATCTTTTCAATAATAATTACAATTTTACAAAATTAAATAATACTATTATAAATTTTGTAATTAAAAAAATAGTTTAATTAATATTTAAAAGCTATATATTTATCGAGAATTCCAAACAATAGATTTTAGAATATTCTCAAAAGAAAATTTGGAAATTCTGTATCATGCTTCACATAAGAAAAATAGAAAATGCAGTTGATATTTGAACCATCGATGAAACTGATATAGGAAAATTCTATAGTGTAGATACCCGCACAATAGACAGACTATATAAATAAATGTACATTGCTTGCCTTTTTGTTTTTTTGTTTTTAGAATTGGAACTGTGCCGTCACTTGTCAAAAAAGATCGAGGATAACTCTTTACGTATATTTTAGTCTGAACCAACCCAAAACTATACGAGATTGAACCTTCTTGACCCAACCTGGTTGATCTTTTGTAGATTAGCTTATTGGAACAATCAAATTTTGATCTCTTTGGGGATCAAAGTCTACAGTTTTAAAGTCTCTTACTAATCGAACCACGTTTGGACATTCATTTTGTGGCTGTTGAGGAATCAAATGGAGGTAAAATTGGAGGTAAAGCCTAAGTTTTCCATGCTAAGAAAACATATAAGATGCATGTCTTTATTAGTTCACTGTTTGAAACTAAGTATGCCTTTGTAGAATCTTAGAGCATCCCAAAACTGATGTTTGGTTATATGGATATGAATGGGTGGGCGAGGCATGTCAAAGAAACATAAACAAAGTAGTTAAGAAAGAAACTGAGCGAGACATTTGAGTAAAAGAGAGGAAATATGTACATATACACACTTTTTGTTAGTACTGATGATAATTATATATATAGTGAAATTTTTTGGTGTGGATATTTGTATTATTTTAAAATGTGGATTGTCAATTATAATCTATTATTAGTGATGCCATCGCCTTGGATAATCTATTTTAGTGACGAAGACGTTGCTGGTAATAAATTATTAGTGACGATCCGCATTTGAAAATAATATTGATAACTGTACCATAAATGGACTAATATAGAGAGACTATATATATGTTTATATATATATATATGTGTGTGTGTGTGTGTGATGGCGACAGGGAAAGCCTCCCCCATTCCTCATCCCAAAGGGGTTTTTCATCCCTGTCCCTGTCCCATTCCCCATTTATGCATGAGGCGAGGTTGGCCAGGGTGGGGCAGGGATTCCCCAAGTTAGGCGGGTATTCCTATTCTCCATCTCATTTTTCCATTTATTTAAAAAAAATCAATTCATAAAAAATGTTAAAAAATTTAATTTTTTTAAATAATATTTTGAAATGTTGTTATTTTCATTTAAAAAAAAATATAGAAAAATTATATTTATAATTAGATGTACAAATTTTTTACTCTGTTCTGGCCTCTATTTCCTGCTCCATTTGGGGCCGGTCCTATTAGAGATTGAGGATGGAGGTGCAATTGCCATCTCTAATATATATATATATATATATATGTATGTATATTTGTGATTTTGTTATACTAAGGACGCCGTGAGAACTTTATAGTAAGGATATCCTAAAAACATAAAATTACAGATTTGTCCATAATTATGTAAAACCAAAATGCCATTCTTTTGTATTGATTTTGCAAAAAATCTTCTTTTCACCTACAAAAGGAAAAATGATAGAAGTCAATGAATGTTTTATTGAAATAAAAATGAACTAGCAAATAATAAGCTCAAAAGATAACCTAAAATAATGTAATTTTTAGCCCTATCAATCCACATTTTAAAATGGTGTGGATTACATAGGTGTCTTACTGCCTATTTTGAGTATGTTGTTGTATCCTATCATTACACAATGTGTTTGAATTAAATGGAACCGTTTTTTGGGAAATCGAATGGGGTAAGGTAAATTTCTTTTACCTAGACTGAGTGTATGACATGCAATTTACTCAGTTGAAACAATATTTTATTTTGGGAGATTCTATAGTAAGTGAGTGGGACAATATTAGAAATATTAAATAAGTGTGTTATGTCCATAATCATGTGACTCACTTGCAGAGCTTATTTGGGCCAAAAATGAGATTTGATTTGTTACTGACATTTGAAATGAAGCCATTGGACTCACTTTCTCTTTAATTCTTCAGTTGGTTGATTAGGCTAGAAGACCTAGTTACTCTCAAAGCATAGATAATTTATTTCAGTTTCAAGTATTTAGTATTACCTATTTCTATTATCAATTAAATTTTTTGTTAAAATTAGTTAATATTTTTATTAATATCAATTATATTGAATAAGTTTTTTTAACTTAGTAATATGTAAATGTATATGTAGAAATCATCAGACATGCCAGCTCATCTTGATGACCTGGTACCTTTCACTCTATTTGAAAATACAAAAAATGAACACCAAGTCCTGGACACGAATAACAACTAGCTCGGTAATGTGAGGACTTGGACAACTCCCATATCCAAGTAGCTAACTCTGTTGATATGGATGAAAGCTAGCTTGGGATTCAAAAAGTCACATTGATAATGACAAACGAGAGATATTAACAACATTCATATTCGAAAAGATACTAATAGTAATATCTATTTGAAATAAATAAAATAACAATCAATCAATAAAATCATGGCAGAATCGTTAAGTAACTGAAAATATGCTATTCACAGATTTTCAGCAACAGAGAAAATCAAAGCTACAGCGAATACCTCGTAAAGATAAATCAAAAGGTAGACACACATACATTTACCTTGAACTAGCTTGAAATTGCTAAACCTTTCCTACCATTTCTACGGCCACTGACTTGAGTATCAAAGTACATTTGACAGGTACCACACTGGTGCCCCAAGGTTCTTTCATTCTTTTACATATTTTGCCCAGTTCCAAAATTCCACGTGGTGGTGTAATTTTTGGCATCAACAGCTTGGCATACTAGGTAGGGGATAATATTTAAGCATTGAAGTCATAAACCTTTCACCACCTTGACAATCCAAAATTGTGAAACCACTTTTCCCACTATCCCAAAAGAACCAATAATTCAATAAGGACAGGTTATTGCTCTTCAAGCTGAAGTGGAGGAATTGTAAGCTGAAATGGTAGAAATGAGAAAGTTGAACATTGAGCTAGTACAACTTATTCAGGCTCAAGAACAGGCCAATGCTCTTATCGATCTTGAAATCCAACAATCCAAGACAAATGAACGATGGGAAAGATCTTGAGAGGAAAGCAAATACTCTATTCATGTTTAAGTCAACAGGACACAGGAAAAAAAGTTAGAAAAGAAGACACACTCAATCAGGAAAATGAGGCTTAAAAGCTTGACATGGAGTGGAACGTGAAGAAAACTCTCACCCCAATAGGGAGCTTGAAAACATCAACATCATATGATAGATCACTTGAAAGAGATAATAAGAGATGAGTTCAAAAAGAGGAAGGGCATTGCTCAGCAGTTTGATCGTCAGTGGATGGCCAACCTGGTTCAGACACCTTTCAACTAAAGGATTGCTAAGACTAACTTTCCTTCAAGGTTCACAACTCCAAAGTTTGATATTTACTATGGATTAACTGACCTGTTGGAGCATCTTACCATTTACCCATATGCAATGTGTCCAATCATCCTTCCACACGAAAAAAGAGAAGCAGTGATGTCAAAATATTTTCCACAAGCTTGAAAAGAGTAGCTCTTACTTGGTTTGACAGCCTGAAGCCCGAGTCAATTAACTTATTCGAGGAACTTGTCAACCAATTTGGTGCACAGTTCACATTTAGCATCAAAATTAGAAAGGTGGCCAACCATCTATTTTCAATAGTCCAAGGTAAAGAAACTTTTAAAGCTTATACTCAACGCTTTAACAAAAAGAAGGTAAGAATCCCGAAATTGCAATGACTTAATTGCAGTGGAAGCCTTCCTGAAAGGTCTTAATCGAGACAATCCTTATATGTCTCTCTTACAAAGACCGAGCCATATATAATGATCGATGCAACGTGACAGGCTACCCCTTGACCAAATTCGTCATGACCAAGGAAGAGAAAAGTCTAAATCCATTAGTTAAAGCAAACTGGTAATGGAAGTAGCAGAGACTTATGGAACCCCATGACCAAGGTAAGCAGTAGCCAATTCGTCCAGATTTTAGCTCCATAACATGGATTCAACTAATAACCAATTCAAGTTCTACTCTTTGAGTATAGCACCAATCATAATGGTCAAACATCTAAAGAACAAAGATTATGTCTGATGGCCATAGAAGATGGTTTAAGATCCTAGAACCCAAGATAATAGGAAATTATGTGCTTTCCACAATGACTATGACCATTTTACGACATAGTGTCGCCAGCTAAGATGGGAAATTAAATCCCTGATAAAGAAGGGATATCTAAAAGATTTCATATCCTTCAAGAAAACTTAGAAAGAAGAGGCCATAAAACGTCACCAAGAAAAAGAATCGAAAGGGAAAAAAAGTACGATGGTGAAGTCTCAATCATTCACGGAGTATTCACTAATGGAAGAGACACCATGGCAGCTCGAAAATATCACATCAAGAAGGCAAAAAGGATATCGATCGAGGTAAGTAATAGAAAATTCTTAAACTATTATTTCGATTTCTAGATATCGTTTTCACAGAGAAAGATGCCAAAGGGCTCCATTTCCCCCATGACGATGCTCTGGTGATCTAGCTAAGAATAACAAATAAATTGGTGAAAAGAATCCTTGGAGACAATGGAAAGTCAACTCTAAGGAGCATGGGTTGGGTCCTCGATAACATCCAGAAGGTGGGAGTAATGAATCTGGTAGGAATCAGTGATGAAATCAACCAAGTCATCGGGAAAATAACCTTACCTGTGGAGGCACATGTGGTGACCATCTATTCAAAAACGATGGTCATAAATGTCGACTCAGCCTACAACATGATTCTAGGGAGGCCATTGTTGCATGAAATGAAGGTTATTCCCACCATGTATAATCAGATGATTAAGTTTTCTGTATGTTGAAAAGTTGAAAAGATCAGAAGTGACCAAGTCTATGCCCATTCATGCTTTGTCTATCTATGAAAGGGAAAACCTATGAAGAAAAATAGCAATTAACAAATCTAGATGTTCTCATGGTAGAAGCAAAGGATATTGAAAATGTGGTTTTGGATGATAGTATGCCCGAGAAAATTGTTCGCATGGATACCAAGCTAAATGCCGAGACAAGACAAACTCCTTACATTCTTAAAGGAGAGAAAATATTATTTTGCTTGGGACATATCCAATATGCATGGTATAGACCCCGAAGTAATAACCCATAAGCTTAACGTCGATCCTGAATTCAAGCATGTCAAACAAAAAAAGAAAGCTTGCTCCCATAAGAAATTAGATCATAAATGAAGAAGTTGATAGGCTCGAAAGAAATAGTCTGATTAGAAAAGTTCAATACCCAGATTGGTAGGCTAAGGAAAAAGAACGAAAAGCCAATAGCATGCATAGATTTTATAGATCTCAATAAAGCTTGTCTGAATGATAGCTTTCCACTCTCAATGATTGATACCCTAGTGGACATTATAGCAGGACATGAATTGTTGAGCTTCATGGACACCTATTCCGGGTACAATCAAATTTCCATGCACTTGATGACCAAGAAAAAAATTGCTTGCATGATTGAGAAGGAAATTTACTGTTGTGAGGTAATGTTGTTTGGACTCAAAAATGCCGGTGCCACCTACCAATTGTTAGTCAATAAGATGTTCAGGGAACAAATTGGCAAGAACATGGAAGTGTACATCAATGTTTGTCAAGTCGGTCAAAGTAGAAGACCACTTGGAGCATATGATGCAAACATTTGATATTATAGTAACGTACAGAATGAAACTAAACCTAAATAAATATAAATTCAGAGTTGCTGAAGGGTTGTTCCTTGGGCATATGATAACACAAAAGGGCAGTAAAGGTCAACCTAAGCCAAATGAGAGCTTTGATGCATATGTCATTTCCTATGACAAAGAGAGAGGTCATGAGCCGCTTCATTTTCTGATTCTCAAACAGATGCCACAAATTCTTCAACATACTAAAAGTATGCAATGATTTCTAGCGGACTGAAGATTGCGAGTCAGCTTTCAAAGAGTTGAAAGAACATCTCGAATCCCCTCATCTCCTCATAAAGTTGAACTTGTGTGATATCTTACAACTTTACCTAGCAATCTCAGACAAAGCAGCCAGTTCAGTTTTGAGGAAAAATGAAGGTAAAAAGCAACACCCTATCTACTATGTTAGCAAAACTTTGCTAGATGCCTAGTCTAGGTACACCAGTTTGGAGAAATTGATATTGCCCTAGTTGTAACTGTGCATAAGCTGAAACAATACTTCTAAAGTCATACAGTAGAGTTGGTCACTGCACATCCAATTTAATATGTACTCTGTAAACCAGATCTTGTTTGGGCCACAGAGTTAGGAGGATATGACATCCAATACGTGCCGACAATAGCAATGAAGTCACAAGTCTTAGTTGACTTTATAGCAAAATTTGCAGTCTCAAAACAACAGGAGCAAGAAAGACAAACTCCAACTAAAACTTGGAGTTTATATGTCGATGGCTCATTAAATGAAAAAGGATGGGGAGCAGGAATTCTATTGAAGAATCCAAATAAAAAATGTATTTACCATTTAATTCATTTCGGATTCAAAGCTTCAAACAAAAAAGAAGAATATGAAGCATTAGATGTAGGGCTCGAGCTAGCGATAAAGTTCAAGGCATAAACTGCCACGGCCAATAACGACTTAGCGTTGATTGTAGACCAAGTGAATGGAACCTTTACAACTACCAACCCTGTCATGATAGCCTACTTGGAAAAAGTGAAGCAGTTGACAAATGAGTTCGAGAATATCAAAATCAAGAAATTTCCATGTTGATGCATTAGCCAATATTGCCTCGTCCATTAAGTACAGTAAAGAATGAGCTGTCACTCTTATCAGAAGAAGTATAGCCAAAGAAAAACAACTTTTGTATATAAACCAAAGAATCAATAGCTGGACCAAGCCAATTCTTCAATACATTAAGGATTAAACCCTTCTAGCTGACAAGTTGGAAGCTAGGAATATGATGATAAGAGCAGCGAAATATTGTTTGTTAGATGGAAAATTGTATAAAATATCTAACATGGGACCTTTGTTGAGATTTAACGGACATGAGTCCTCTTTCAAGGTAATGGTCGAAATGCATGAAAGACATTGTGGAAACCATTCGTGTGAAATATCAATGTCAAGACGGGTCATGTTGCATGACTACTATTTGCCAACACTCTTTATAGATTTAGAAAAGTACGTGAGAGAGTGCAACAAATGCCAAAAATTTGCACCACTACATCACATCTTGAAAAATGAGTTGTCCATCGTGTCTAGTCCTTGGCCTTTCATCCAGTGGGGACTTGATATTATAGGCCCATTACCACAAACACCTCCTCAAAAGAAGTTCATCCTGGAGCCCACATATTATTTCTCAAAATAGATAGAAGTAGAGTCTTATGCCAGAATTAAAGACTCAAATCTAGTTCAGTTTGTTTGAAAATTTATACTATGCTGAATCGACCTATCGAGAGTAACAAATTCATCAGTAACAAATTCATTAATTTTTGCAAAAAGTGGGAAATTAGTCTAAAATTCTCTTCACCAAGGTATCCATAAGGAAATGGGTTGGCTGAGGCATCAAACAGGACAATACTATCCACATTGAAGAAGCTCATAGAAAAAGCCAAAGTTAGATGGGTAAAAGAGCTACCTGGAGTCCTATAGGCCTAAAAGACAATAGTTTGAGCCCCCATAAGCTCAACATCATTCTTTATTGTCTACATAGGTGAGGCAGTTTTACCAGTAGTTTCAATAAGAACAAGTGGGAGCTTTTAACAACAAAATGATTAGCTAATGATGCAAGCATTGGATGAGACAAAAGAAGCCTGAGACCCCGCATCAATTAGAATCGGACAATATTAACAAATAGCAGCTTGAAACTACAACAAAGAAATAAAGCCTAGAAAATTCCAAGTAGAAGACTATGTGTTAAGGAAATTATTTCAAAACATGCAAGAACTCAACACATAAAAGATTGGGAAAAATTGGGAAGGTCCATGCCGAATATAGGAAGTGGTATGACTGGGTGCATACAAGTTGTAAGACATGGAAGGGACAAACATACCAAGAAGTAGGAATTCAAAAAATCTAAGAATTTATCATGCAAATTCTTTCTTTTGAGAATCAATTTATTCAAAGTATAAATAAAGCCAATCTTAATAAGTATTTTCTTTATTAATTGAAAAAGGAGTTACGAGTTTCCCTTCGCTGGGGAGTATAATACAAAACCTAAATCATGGGATTACAAAACAAACAAAAAAAGAAGGAAAAAAAGTCTTCTTAGGATGTGTTCCGCTGCATCTCTGAAAAAGTATCGGCCACCCGAACTACGAAAAAGCCTGAAGATGAACAGAAGTTTGAAAAAGGAGGAAGAAACCCTCATGACCACAAAAATCACTAACATACAAATCAAAGACATCCCCAAATGGAAGACCTAGTTTTTACCATTGGGTCATCCATTCAGGAATGTTGCAACTAACCAATGAAGATGATTGCCAGGAAAGAAAAAATGGGATAAGTGAGGGTTAGCTGTACATGCTTCCTCGAACTTATCAACCGATAAAATGTTATCTTGCGCTGAGGTGGAAGATAACAAACTGAAATCAACATCAGTCGTACCAAAAAGTAACCGAAGTCAATAGCCAAAATACAATGAAACCATCAGCACCGACATCACCATCACAACCTTAGTTAAAAATTAACAATGACTATAGAGATATTAGTGATGATGATTCCTTGGTCTTCAGACCTTAGAATACAAAGCACATCACAGAAACATATGGAGAGAAACGAAGACTTTGGAAAAACCAAACATAATAAGAATTATTTATAAATAGTAACAACGACCAAGATCAAAAGCTAGGATTGAAATCATTGGCCAGGGGCATCAAATGTTTCTAGTTCATGAAAACGATAATTAATAAAACTTTGGATACATCTAATTAGGTGAAAGGTAATAATTATATGAATCTTTTAAATGTTATCTCCAATTAAACTTATATAAAAAGGCAATTATGATACAAAGCGCATCACAGAAACATATGGAGAGAAGATGAAGAGTTTGGAAAAACCAAACATAATAAGAATTATTTGTAAACAACAACAATGACCAAGATCAAAAGCTAGGATTGAAATCAACGGCCAGGGGCGTCAAATATTTCTAGTTCATGAAAAAGATAATTAATAAACTTTTGGATGTATCTAATCAGGTGAAATGAAATAATTATCTTAATCTTTTAAATGTTATCTTCAATTAAACTTATATAAAAAAGGCAATTATCCCTTGAAAAAAATCATGAACAAATCACAGGTAGAAAACAAGTGCTTCAATTTCCCATAATTGATAGCCTCAAGCAAAAAATAGCCTCAAAGAGCAACAAATCAGCCCTAATTTGGAAAGACGACAAGCTAGACAAAATTGATGTAGTTCAATTGTATAGTAAAAGCGCTAAGCTACAAACTGTGATTACAATACGTGGCTTATTTACACTCTTGCAGGTTTAACTGTACAAAGGATAGATGGTAGAAAAAGAAATTTAGTTACAACCAAGCAAAAATAAAAGCTCAAACAAAAAAAACTGAGGCAAAAACTTCCCCAGCCATCTTTTTCAAAATCTTGAAAAGATGAAAATGGGTGGAAAGGAAGGGGGATGGGGTCAAAGACAATACATGCAAAAAATAAATAGTAGAGATAGAAGAAAATTCTTGAATTTTCATAAAAGGGAAAACTATCTCATTACAAGACGAGTCGAAATATAAAAGTTACAAGAACTCAGTAGTTTTGTCACCACCTGAGGTTATTCTCTTTCACCATGGGATCCAAAATAACTACATCAATCCTTTGAGTTCAATTGAAGGGTTAGCAGAGTCCACAAGACTGATTGTAGCGGTACATGGAGCATAACCATCCTCAAAAGGAATTACTTCTTCATCCGAGTCCATGTTGGAAATCAAAAGATTTTCTTCCTCACCTAATGAATAAGACCAAGGATTTTCCACGACATAATTTATTGCACTCCTCACAACTCACCTTGACACCTCTAGCTTTTCCCATTAGGTAGGAGAAACCAGAAAGTTTCACCTTTTTGGAACAGTTCTTCCCTTGCAAGGCGTCTTCATTGGCAGCTCTAGCTACAACACTTGTCTTCTCTGCAAGGTAGCTTTTCGTGCTCCCATGCATGCCAAGAAATCGATTATAATCAGCTTTAAGAGCAGCTTCCCTTTTTCTTGCCTGTACAAGAAAGCCTTTTACGTCACGAACAGCCAAGCTGAGAGTTCCATTCTTGAAAAAATGTCAGAATAAGCTTTTTTAGCATGAGACAACTCTTTCCTCAGATTCAAATCCTCCTGCTTGAACAATTTTATCTTTCCAAAAGCGACCGAGGTGTTTGTGCCAACTATTATGAAATATAAAAATATATTATTATGACGTACACCAAAAGGACCACCAAGAATCAATGAATGAGTAGAATGTACAGAGAATTACTGCCATACTTTAGTAAGCTGATTGGCAACACAAAATAGATGTAGGAGTGGACAAGATCTCTTTCTCATCTAACGGATGGATTGAAGCCCCAACAAGTTTCAAAGCATATTTGGAATTGTTTCGAATGTTAATTCCTTTAGAAAAGTGACAGTTATCTTTCCCTTTACACCTTCAGTATTTGCAGAATGAGGATTGTTGGCATCTCACCTTGTTTTTCTCTTTTTTAGATAAAGATGTCTTTGGCAGGGCTCAACCTTTTTTGGCCACTAACGACCATATCATAGGTAGAAAGCTCAAGATCCGAGCCCTCCACCTCCATGACCTCTGTTATGGAAGCTTAAATCAAAGGAACTTTGTTGGCAAAGGAAGGTTGGCCCTTTTTGAGTTTTTCTCTTCAAAAGCATCATTTGAAGCTCGTCCGAGGTTGGGACACCAACTTTCTTTTCAGAAGACATATCTACAACAAAAGGAAGAGCCAAAGTTAGTACCGAAGTGAGATCAAATCAAAAAATTAAACAGCCTTACCTAAATAAAGATTCAAGTCTGACCTGACGGGTCTCATGTTCTCTCCCGCAATCTTGGCCCAGTCACCTGAAACAAAAAGTATTTTTCTTTCTAGTTCTTATCGTTGGAAGAAGTTCCAAAAAAGATATTCTTATGATGGCAGGCATTCAACATATACCTATCTCTCTCGTGGGTATTTTCCTTTACATAATACCATTTTAGAAGTATGCGAGGGTCTAATTGAAAGTCATGGATATTCTGGATGGCCAGAATTGTCCTCCAGTAGTTCAGCATGAATTGTTCTTGGGAAAAGTTGAAATATGAAAGGAAAGCTCGAATAAAATGAGGAAAAGGGAGATGAAGTCCAAATTTGAAAGGAAGCACGCAAAAACAAATAGCACCATCTCAAGAAGAGGTGGAACATTGAGAACTGCTTGCCGTGCTAAGTTCCACAGTTTCACAAAAGTTGAACTTGTTTAGGATTCGATTTAGAGCCCTAAAACTCCTAATTCTTGGCTTGTAACTTGATGGGTCCTCTTTCCTTTGAACCTTGTTCAAGATTTCTGAGGATTTTTCTTCATCCTCAGATTTGTTGCATTCAGACTCAGCAAGAGCCCCCGAGATTGATGCTGAATTAGAAGAGTACCTTAGGGGAACCTTAGCCAAATTCATCAAAGAAATTTCAGTAATTTTTCCTATTGGAAAATCATTACTAAGACTAAATTCGGTATGGTCACTATCATTTTTATCCTTATACATAGTAAATCGGTAGGATTGAGACATAGATGTACTATAACACAAAAAATCAAGAGTTTGACAGAGAGTGGAGGCTTATCGATTTCAAAACTCTACTCTTGCAAAGACCGTAACCCTTGTAGAGTAGGGGGCTAAATGTATAGGTAAGAAACATCACAAACACTAAGCCATCTTGATGACTTGGCACCTTACACTATATTTGAAAATATGGACAACCAACACCAAGTCCTGGACACGGACAACAATTAGCTCGGTAATGTGGGACTCAGATAATTCCCAAATCTGAGTAGCTAACTCTGTTGACATGGGTGAAAGTTAGCATGGGATTGAAATAGTCACATTGATAACGAAAAATGAAATATATCAGCAACTGTTTAGATTTTAAAAGATAGTAACAGTAAGATCTATTTGAAACAAATAGAATAAAAAACTATTGACAAAATCATGGCAGAATTGTCAAGGAACTAAAAATATGCTATTCATAGATTTTCTGAAACAGAGGAAATCAAAGCTACTATAAATACCTCATAAAGGTAAAAAAAAAATGGTAGCCACACAATCACGCAATTTACCTTGAACTAGATTGAATTTGCTAAACCTTTCGTGCCATTTCTACAGCCACTGACTTAAGCGTCATAGTGCCTTTTGCGAGTACCACACTCATGCCCCAAGTTTCTTTCATGTTTGTTCATTCTTTTGCATATTTTGCCTAGTCCCAAAATTTCATGTAGCAGTGTAATTTCTGGCATCAATAGTAAAGCCACAAAGCCTTCTTACACACACACACATATATGTATATATATAGATATAAGAATCAGATGGGCACCTATTTGTGACTTTGTTGGGTTTGTGAGGCTGTTGGAGTTTAGAGTATTCTTAGATAATATAGAGAGCTAGGTTTGAGATTGAGAGATCCATTCAGAAGATGTAGTTGTATTTTATTAACCTGAGTTGACCACTAATGACATCTAGATGATGTATTGTCGGCTCATCAACAACTAAGTAATTTGACTATATCTTGTTAAATTCAGAGTATGATCTATGTGTATTATTTTGGGACATGCATGTTTTATTATAGTTTTGCTATGTGTTTAAATATGCTATTTTATTTAATGTTAATTCTTCGAATTAGTATCAGAGTCATACACATGACTGATTGAACATCGAATAACTTGTATCAATAAAAATTGAATCGAATTACTCTATCTGGCTTAATCTAATATGAGGTTTAGCTGAATGCCTTGCCATTATAAGATTTCTTATTCTGTTTTTTATTTTTTAACTGGTGGAAGTTTAAGAAAAGGAGTATAGAGAGTTAAGTTACGATAGACAGAAAGTATACTAAGCAAGATGAGTATATGACTGCATCATGATGCGACATATTGATCATTTATTGGTTTGCATGCTTTTTTGTGTACTTTTGTGAACCTTTCTTTTTAAGACCACCTTTTTGCAAAAACTCTTTAGGTTGTAGAAATTTATGCCCCAGTTACTATATGAGTGCTTTTGATGAAGGGATGCTATATTCCTTTTAGAATTAAGGCCAAAGGCAAAACATTATGGTTGGTCATTGAATGTGCTTTTATGTGATGTCTTTTTAATTTCTACTATTTATACTAGATAATTTTTTTTATTGATTATGAAAATAGTCTTGTACAATAGCAGTATCATTAAAAATAACATCATTAGCAAGAAGTGTATAAGCATTTTTAGCTTCTCCATTTATAAACTCAGCATCCAACTTATTTTCTACTTTTAAAGTTTTAGTATGTTACATTATGTTTAATTGTGAGTCATGGGTTTGTATCTAATCATCAAACTCAATTTTGGAAATATTTTGTCAAAATTGTTTTTGATGTAATCATGACTTGTGTATTGATAAATTTTTTAAGGGAGTTGTGGTTGCTATGTATTATGCAATGTTTTGTAAAATTTTGTTTATACACAAAATTGATAGAAACACTACAAAAAAAAAGGTCTTTTTGTGACAAAAGCAAATTGCTCACAAAACGTAGTATATGTGACAGAATCGTCATTGAAACTACTTTATGTGACGGATATTAACATGTCACATGCATGTCGCAATAGATCAGACACAAAAGAGTTTCAGTGACCACTTACTATTCTCCGTGACAGAAAACTGTCAATTATGTGACGGTATCACTGGATCACATAAATTCTGACATACCAGCGAGTCACCATGGCAAGGCTTCACAGACGGAATTTGGTCCGTCACAGATGAACCATCAGTGACGATTTTGTGACAACAAGCCATCATGGTAAGTTAAGTGTGACTGAAATTAATGCATCCCAAAACAAAATTTAATAATACATTTACCGTCACAACATATAAACTATGACAGTCTTGTGACAACACGCTGTCATAGTAAATATACTGTGACATGTATTCTCGTCACAGAAACGTCTTATATGATGACCCCCTTTGTCACTAGTTTATTAAGTGATGCCGGCATGGTTTAAGTGATAAGTATTGGTTTGTCACAATATTTCATCTGTGACAACTAATAGTCATAATCATATTTTTTTTATCATTTTTTTATTATCCAAATACAGTTTGTCCTACATTTTTTAATTTATTAATTTTTTGTTCGCATCATTTCGATGTAAATATTTTGTCTCTTCCATATAAACACAGCCATTGAATATGATCAGTAAATGGTACAATTCAAATAGAATATAAGACAAACAACAATTTGAAATTCCTTTGACATTAACACATTTCATATAAAAAGGGTTCAAAATTTCTTTATTAAGGCACTTGTCCTATTTTATGCTTCATTGATAAATTTTCCAATACAATTGGATGCATCCCAATTACTTAGATAAATTTTCTTTTATCTAAATAAATTTCTGTTTTTTAACCAAAAAAATAGTAAATTTCTATTTTTCACCAAAGAGAAACGAAGAGTAAACTTTTGTTACTAGTTTTCTAAGGCTTTTAAGAGCTTAAACAACCAGTTGCTTGGAATTTTATCATCGGGGTAAACATTTCTAGTCACTCTCTTGGAATTTATCGACAAATGAACAGAAAACCAAGACAATTAGTCATTTTTGCTGCACTAATTGTGAAAAGCAATTGCTTACTTTGAGAAAAATTCAAGATTTGACATCCATGATTCCAAATGACTTTACCAAAGCAATGAGTTTGAGAATTCTGTAACTTAAGGTGCAATCCATATGAAGAAAAAGAAGAAAATAGTACCTAAAAATATCAATTCTTAAACAGAAGTTGAAACAAATTTACCAATTCAAGTCAGAAATGATAATTCACAATTTCATTCTCACCCCATCATTATCAGATTGTGTAGTATGTCCCTTGCTTGTTGCCAGAGGTGTAGCTAACTCCTCAACATGTTCAATTAATATCTTACAAATTTTTGTGGTATATTTTAGATTAACTCGCAAGTGCACGAATCAACAAGTAATAAAGTTGATTTCTTTAATAAGAAAACCGATATCGATCCCACGAGGAATAATGTCTCTAGTTTTAAAAATAAAATAAATTGTAAATTAAACCTAGAAAAGTAAAAGAGTGTTTGATTGTTGTTGTCTAAGCAGGCATGAATTAAAATGAAAGCAAAAATAAAAACAAAAGCAAGGCAGCAAGTAAAATTTCACAGATTTTAAGAAACAAGGATTATGACTTCACCACTATTACTCATATTTAGCCCTAATGCATTATAGATTCATAGGTTAACCCCTCTTTAACCACATATGACTAGAAGTTGATTTCTCAATGCACTCTAATCTAGCAAGCACAATTTATTTAATTATCTCTAATCTAAATACGGAAATTTAAGCCCTAAGACATGCAAACCCAATAAATCATGTTAAAGTTGTCACTAAGGCATGCAATATTTCTATAAACATGTATTTTATTGCCCATCCATACTTATATCTCTTATTTCTAAACCAATATAAATACTTAATCAATCAACTTTTTCATGGAAATATTAAAAACTACAATTGGAGCGATTACCTCAACGAAAAGGGCAACTAGTTTTGAGATTTGTTAGAGAGCAGAGGCAAACCCATGTGTTGTAGACGCATAGGAGAAAGGGTGGCGTTTACTTTTAGAAGTGGAGGAAGAAGAACGGGGGCGGAACCAAACCTTTGATTTCGGAATTTTTAATTTATGAAATTAGGGCAGAAGAGATTAAGGCATAAAATCGAAGGTATAATAAAAAATGCATATGTCGGGAGTAAAATCATAAATGTAAACATTTAAATGTTATTTTTTTTTCAAAAATCTTAACCAGCATTAGTCTTTATCTGTTATTCTCAATAGGAAGTTCGCTGGTAACCCTATAGGAGTTTCACTTGAGTTTCTCCCAGTATACGTTATATTAAATGCATACCTTTAGATAAGACACAATTATGACACAATCATTCCGGATAAGAGCATATAAAAAAATAAAAAATAAAAAAAATATTCCAAATATATATATATATATATATTAACAAGTATTATTATTTTTATTATTTAAAAGTACAATTATTTTTTAATAAATTATTAAATTATTTCATATCGCAAATGTAATTTGTTAAAAATAAAAATAATAAAATCTATAAAGTACCAAAATAAAATATAATTAATACCAATAAAATATGTTCTATTATTTATTAAATGTATTTTATATATTTATATTTTTAATTTAAAAATATTTTTAAAAATTTTAATAAGTATTTTAAAAAAAATCTATATATGTTTTTTTTTTAAAAAATTAATGCTTGCTAAAAATTTGCTTTGGTCCAACATTTGCAGCTTTCAATTATCTGCGAAGCTACACTTTTCAAAATTTTCTAACCCAATACACCCTTAAAACTTTAAAAGAAAAAAAAGAAAAAAATAATATTGAAAGGAAATGATGACATGTTGATAAAACGAAGTAAAATGNAAAAAAAAAAAAAAGGAAAATTGACCATCAATAGCATAATCTGGAGATTATTTTCTTTTTTCTTTATTTATTTATTTTTTGTTTGTTCAAATATAGCATATAATCAAGGTAGATATGCTATACCCCATGATCATCAATATTATATATTTATTATGTTCACTATCATTAAAAATAGAGACCTACTAAAGGTCTATATCCACGTCATAATGTTTGGAAATGAAACAAACAAAGCACAGATTGTAGGGCATGATCCAACAATATTTTAAATGCCCAAGCCCATGAAGTTGAAGATTTGGATAACCAACTTCAATTGCCGTCTAAAACTTAGCTTTCAGGCTATGTAAATTATAGCTCAAGTTATAGCTGTGGATTAATACTAGTTGCAAGCTGTCAAATGCTTAATTGTTTTTAGCCGACTATTGCAACCTACAAATAGATGCTCTTGCTGCTTATGTATAGCATCAATTATCAACTCCATTATAAGAGTGTTTGAGAGTCCTTGTGAGACTAGTTGCAACATTGCGTTGCTGTAGGTTAACTCCTTTGTAAGAGAGTTAGAGAGAAAACTCCTACTGAGAGTTAGAGACAATATTTGTGTTTGTAATACAATTTCTACAGAAATAGAATTACTTTTATTTTTCTTCTAAAATTAATTTTTTTAAGGATATGAGAATCATAACAAGTGGTATCGGAGCCTTGTTGAGGTGGAAAGTGTGAGGTTGGATCTGTAATTAGAAAAATAGAGTATAATAGATTTTTTTTTTTCCAAATCGGTACTATGTTAAAAAGTACTAAACACAAGAAATTGAAAATACTAGGTTGAAGATCTCGACGAGATGAAGAGAACCAGATCAACCGGATCCAGACGCGCCTCCACGCTCCACAAGAAGCTACAGACTTCTACCTACGTGCTGTAGGTGTTGTCTGGAGATTGAAAACGATTCGGTTAGCGACACGTCAACACTACGTCAGTGCCACATACGAGCAACATAGGCATCAGGTCCATGTCAGCTACCACCTCACCTGGACCTTATTAGTTGTCATGTCAATGACACGTCAGAACCACAAGTTTACCACATCATCATCACGTTAGCGCCACGTCATTATTCTGCAACGTCAGCTTGCCAAGTCAACACTGCTTTAGGAAGTTTCAAAAATTGCAGATAAGTCCCTATATTTTTTGAAATTATACTTTTGCTCCATATTTTAATTTTCAAAAATTGTAAATTGGTCCTTAGTTTTTTAATTTTCAATTTGACCATTCTATTTTTGGAAATGGAACTTTGACCCAAGAAGAGTAAAATCTACCATTTTGAACTTAACGGTGAACTCTATTTTGCATAATTCAACTCTTTTTTTGATAAAGTCATTTTCTCAATGAAAGAATCATAAGGAGCTATGATCAAGCTCACTGCTACAAATTATATAATATGAAGACTTTTAATGGAAGATCTTCTTAGTTGCAAATATTTGTTTGATCCCATTGAAGCTAAAGGAAAGAACCCCGACTCCAACAAACAAGCATAATGAACGATTGGTCAAATATGACAATGGATCGATCATAGTGTTTTCCACCATGTTGCAGAAGATACAGACGCCTATACCATATGGCAGAAATTGAAAGATATGTACTAGGCTAAGACAGCTCATAACAAAGCCCTACTGATGAGGCGACTATTGAATTTAAAGTTGCAAGGTGGAACTTCTGTAGCTAAGCACATTAGTGAGTTCTAGAGCCTGGTAAATCAATTATTTGCAGTTGAACTCCAATTAGAAGATGATGAATAAGCAATATTATTTTTTAGCTCTCTTCTAGATAATTGGGAGACCTTAGTAGTTATTCTAAGAAATTTTGGCTCCCAAAGGTAAGTGTTCTATGTATATGGTTGACGATGCTTTGTTTAATGAAGAAGCCACAAGAAAAAAGGTAGCTGGTGATCAAACACATGCTCTCGTTGTGGATAATCATGGAAGACAACGAGGAACAAGTTGAGGAAGATGGAGAGGCAAAAGTAAAACTAAAGGCATTCCAACATATGGAAGGAAACCAATATATAAGTGCTTCCACTGTGGCCTGGAGGGTCAATTAAAGAAAAATTGAAGGAAGTTACTATGTGAGCAGAGAAAAAATAATAATCAGCCGAAGAAGGATGGAGAAACATTTAGTCGCTATTTCAGGAGATGTAGCACTTGGCTTTAGCAAGCCATTTATAAAATCATGAAGGTGTGTATAAACTTTGACGTGATAACATAATTGATTAACACAGTGGGCCTGAAAAAGACAGCATCGACATTTTCAAGCATCAAAATGACTCAAAATTCTATATGCAATAGGATGAAGATGAGAAAGTGTAGGAGCACCCTGAAAAGGAGAGAACCTTATGTAAACAAAAGGTAGTCGGCAAAATTATGCCTAGCAACCAAAACATTGGCCCACAGAAAATAATAAAAAAATAATAATTTATCCTAGTTGATAAATTGACCAAATAGCTCACCGTATTTTGCAAAAGTATCAAAGATGCAACGGATATTATGAAAAGAGGATTTACAAAACAACATTACGCTATCAGCATACAAGATGACTAGGCTAGTTAACAAATGATTGAGATGATCCTCGGCTAACCCAAACAACAGAGGAGATAAAGGATCTTCCTGCCTCACATCACGGGATCAAGAAAAATATCCACAAAGAGAGCTATCTATCATAAGAGAATTAATAACAGGTGTAAAATGGTTCTAACCCAGGAGCAAAATTGAGCAAAAAAACCAAAACCTTCCAAAACTGAAAGTAAAAAGACCAACTCATTATGTCAACGCTTTACGGATATCAACTTTCATGGCAATATTACCTCCAAAGCTTTTATGATCCAACAAATTAACACATTCTGAAGTGGCTGCAATACAATTCTAAATTTGACGCCCTCGAATGAAACCAAACTGATTTAGGGAAACAATCCTACTAGCAATTAAAGCAAGCCTGTCAGAAATAATCTTGGTGATAACCTTAAATAAAAAAATTCCAAGCACAATGGGGAAAAATTTATCTATGGAATTAGCCTCTTTAGACTTGGGGATAAAAATTAAAAAAATAAAATTAAGACTTGGTTCAATAAATTTGTAGCAAAAATTAATACTTGACAACAAAAATAACATTACCATCAATAACATGCCAAGTTTTATGGTAAAAAAATTCCAGGAAAACCATCCAGACTAGGGGTATTGTGCGAATCCAAGGTAAATACAGCAACACGAACTTCATCATCCAAAGGCAAAATAGTAAGAGCTTCATTCTCAGCAGAAGAAACCATATTTGGAATGACATCCAAAACATCAGTAACCCGAGCATCCGGCTGAACATCCTCAACATTAAAAAGAGATTGATAATACTGTAAAGCATGTTATTGAATAACAGCAACATCATCCGCAGATTGACCATTAATCAAAAGGGACGACAAAAGCTTATTAATACGTTTCATCCGTAAAGAAGAATTAGCCATTTTAAAAGACATTGTTCACGAAGCATATCCTCCCGAAGATTCAATTCAAAGTCAAGAGAGGCTTGAGAATTCAATTCTTCCTTATTTCGAGCCTCCGTGAAGCCCGAGATAGCAGTATCCTCCTGGGTAGTTTTGATAATGGCTGCTAAGCATTGAATAACGGAGACTTTCAGTCACCAAAAACATCTTTATTCCAATTGTGCAAACTCTTTTTAACAAATTTCAACTGCAACATGACTTATAACAAATGATTACCATATACCTAAATTTTACAAGCTGAAGAGACTATAAAAGAAAAAAACCATCATCGGTCCACATCAATTGAAATTCGAAGGGCTTCGGCCAGTCCTCCTTGGATCACAAAATTTAAAAAGTAAAAGTCTATGATCTGATCAGAACTTAGGTAAGGCAAGGCAAAAAACTGCATCCAAGCGAGTCCAAACACAACTTAGAACAAAAAACTCTATCAAACCTACTCGCAACAAAGCCATGCACCCCTTGCCTTGTCCAAGTATAGGAAGCACCAATGGAATCAATAGAAAGTAAGTTTGATCACAAGCTATACCCAAAGGCATTTTGCTATATTTTTCATGTGAACCAAAAATAACATTGAAAGTTTCCACCACTGACCACAGAATACAATAGAAGAACTGAAGGAGCTTAAAAAGGATCCTCAACTGCGTCTCGAAGCGTGGAAAACGCTAGCATAAATAAAAGAAAAACAAAAAGATTTCTCGCAAAAAACGTGGAAGTAGATTCAAATTGAGATTTGAAAAATATTTTCTTGTATAACAACTTGCAAAATCATGTGACTATGCATATAATAATTCATGGACTACTGAATTCTTAGGAGTGGTAGGTACATAGCCCTTTGATGCAAATAATATTCCCCATGATTATAACAAAAACAATGCCATTTTGCTGGATTTAATAAATGATGTGTTTTATATATAGTTGCTTTGGATGAGCACCAATAATTGTATGAATAAATGGGAAAGTATTCCCGGACAACGTGTCATAAATAATTACTAGTATATAATATATTTATATTAGTGAGAAATACTATTTTATATAAATAATTACTATATAATGTATTGTTAGCGAGAAACAAGTGATCAAAATATACATGCATCATTTATAAGAATAAACCATTAATCTCTTAACATCTTATAAAAAAAATTTAAAGTCCAGTCTTTTTATTTTTATTTTCCCCAATCAAAGTCCAGTTTAGTTTTCGGTAAAGTTTTGAAGGAAATTAGAAATTAGATTACATAAAATCAATTTATCTTCCAAGTGTTCAATTAATAATTAAAATTTGCAGGATTTAAATGCAATTAAAAGTTGTGTATGTTAAAAATAAAGGTAAAACTCTTATTAAAATTACTCAAGCATATAAAAACTAAATTTTCGCAAACTCGTCTCTAGATTCACAGCGATTATAACACAACAAATAAAACTGCTTCTTAATGTAGTTTAAGATATTTTATCAAATAAAATAAAAAAAACTAAAACTAAAACCTTAATACAAATATATTATTTTGAAATTTTAATTTTATCAAGTGAAATTGGAGAAGTGTACGTGGTAGGAGATGAACTAAATTTTGATCACTACACTAAAATTGTACTTTAGTAATATTGAAAAGTACAATTTTCAAAAATATAAATAAAAGTCCCATTTAATTCCTAAGTTTACATTTTATCAACTATATATATTTCTGGAAAATAAAAGAATTGCATTTAATTTTTTAATTTTAAAAAAATTGTATTTATTTTACTCATTTAACAATTTGTATCACTACTTTTGCCTCTAAGTCCCATTTAATTTTTGGATAAAAAAAAAAAGTCCCATTAACTAGTTTTTGACAAACAATAAAATAAGTTGGGTTAGCAGATAAACAAGACTATATCCTTTGTATTCATAAAAAAAAAAAAGACTATATCCTTTGTCCAATTATCCACTCAACCATTATACAAATCTATTAGTTACTAGATTGGATGCTCAGATTTGTTTCCTATTGGCTATTTTATTTTTATTTTTTTGATATATTGAGAATAAGTCCCATTAATTTTTTTTTTTAACAACAATAAATTAAGTGGGTTAGCAGATAATCAAGACTATATCCAATTATCCTTTCAACCTTTATACAAATCTATTTTAGTTACTAGATCCGATGCTCAGATTTGTTATCCTCATTGTCTATTTTTTTTTTTCTTTTCTTGGTAAATGCAGAATAAAGATTTTATAATGAGGCTTTAATAGGACATCTCTAATTGAATATGGATGACTAAAATTAACATGTTACATCAACAAATATATATATATATATATATTGTTTTGAAAAATTTAGCTACAATGGTAATATAATGTTGAGTTGACGTGGCATTGATATTATCAATGCGAATATCTATTTCTGTAAACTCTGTCAGATGTTGTTAAGTTTCCAAAAAAGTAAAAATTTACTTAAAAATTTAATTTGTTCAAAAACTAAAAATACTTAATAAAATATATAATTAATTAATAACCATAAATACTTTTTGTGCACATTATCATTAAAGAATAATTTTTGAATTGATTATGCATTAATGTCACAAAAATTTAAACAATATATATTTATATGCTATATATACAGTAATATACATTTTCTATTAAAGATGCTCTTATTGTCTAGGTTTAAAAAGACATTCTCATTGTGGAATTAAATAATAAAACTTGATTTAAAGAATAAATTCTTAATATAAAAATAGTTTGGATACAGATAAAGAATTGTTGTGCAAACTATCCATTAAAGCCTTGTCGCATAGTCCTTGCTAATTTATCAAATAAAAATAAAAGTCATGCCCCATAACCAAGATTTGGAACCTTTCCGTGTAGTACTCACTTCCAAATGGCTACTATTGATGTCAAAAGTTGCACTGCGACATGGAATCTCGTGATTAGATAAAATTTGTAAAACAATGAAAGAACGAGAAAGATTTTGGAGCACCGATGTGGTACCTGTCAAAGACAATTCGATGCTCAAGTTAGTAGCTACGAAATGGCAGGATTTTATAAATAGATTAAATGTAATATATTCAGTCTATGTATGTAAATGTCAAAGTGTTTGTACCTTTTTGTTTACCTTTCGAAGTATTTATAATAGTTTTGTTTACTTAAATTTGCAGAGAATCTGTATATAGCGTATTTCATGTGATTTGATAATATTCTCTTGATTTTACCATTTGTACTTTATTTTGTTTGTTACTAACAGATCGAGACGTTATTACCTTTTAAATTTGATTTTATGCAGATATTTCTTGATGGCCGTTGTTAACGTTAAAATCTCGAGCTAAACCCTTGCTTAAGCTGAAGAATCAGTTATTCATATTTGTTAGATGCCTGAGCCTATAATTGCCTGATACCCATAATTGCTTGAGTCCATGACTTTAAGCGAGTTTTCGAGTTGGTTTTCAAGTCACCATGCTGATCTAGCTTGTGGTGATAATTTATACCCATACAATTAGCTCATTTACTGTGCAAGGGTTGTAAACCTTGTAATAGAAGAGTGATGAGAATGGTACGCCTCCACTTTCTCCTAACTTCTCATTTTTCATCAATTCTTAAATGTACACCACATGCTCCATTGGGATTGCTCTGTACGTTTCTGGTCGTTTCAACTCCTTAACTTATATCAAGGGTTTCTTCTTCACAACTTTGATTCATTTTCTCTAGTGTAATATGAACTTTTCTTCTCCATGAGCTTTTTCTTCATTCTCATGTCTTCTTCATGTTCTGACTTGATGAGTATGGCTAGGCCTTTTCCTTTCATCCTAACATTTTGTTGCTTTTCAATTTCTTTTTTCCCGTTTAGTGTGTTTTTTGAATTTCTTCGTCTCCATGTCTTATGGTTCACCTTCATCTCAATCTGAATGATTCGCCATGTATAGGGATAAAATACATAGTACTAGCCTTAGTGATGATTCCCTTATAGAAAATGTCAGAAAAACTCTTTCAAAGAATCTGGTTAGGGTTCCTTTAAAAGGTTACTCTAAATCAATGTCAACTTTGGGGGCTTCTGTTAAGTACATGTTTGATAATTCTGGGGACGAAAAGGGGTCCACAAATCACTTGGGCGATACTTATAGAAATAAGGACCCGTCAATTTACAAGCCCAAAATTAAAAGTTTTAGGGCTTTGATCATAATTCGAATAAGTTTTGGTTTTCTAATTTCGTAGAGCTTAGCACCTAGTAAATTTGTGCATGTCATCTCCTCTTAGGATGGTGTTGTTTGCTTATATGTCTTTCCTTTCAAATTTGGACTTTGTCTTCCCTTTTTCTGTTTCGTCTAAGCCATTCTTTTGTACTTCAACCTTGTCCTTTGTAAGCTCATTCCAAATTGCTGGAGAATAATTTTGGCTATCCAAATTCTAGAGAATCTGCATGGGTTTCAATTGGACCCTTGTGTTCTACTCAAGTGGTATCATGTAAAAGAAAAATACCCATGAGAAAGATAGGTATATGTTAAATGCCCATTGCCAAAAGAAGATATTCTTTGGAACTTCTTTCGGAGAAAATAACTGAAAGGAGAATTTTTTTTTTTTTTTGTCTCGGCTGACTGGGACAAGTTCGTTTGATGAAAACATGAAGAATAGCATGAATTTTGATTTTGGTAAGGCATCTTAATTTCCTGCAAAGTCGGTTTTCTTTTAGCTCGGGCTAATTTTTTATTCTCCTCTTTTATAGGTCGCCGCTTGAATACCGAGCCAGTTTATTTCATGAATGAGTAAGATTCGGCTTGCTCAAGAGTTGATGAATGTTGCTCATTGCAACTTGTCGAAAATCTTTATGAAGGCAAACTTCATTGCTTCGGATCTTCATCTTGCTGGTAAATATATATATATATATATTTACTTGGTTTCTGCTTTATTTCTAACTTCAGCTTCATTCTGTAGAGATGGCCTCTAGGAAAATGGTTGTTGTCCCATCATCGGATGAGTTTCAAAGGAAGCTTTTGAAGAATAAGCTAAATAAGAGCCAAGCTTCATCTTCTAAGGAAGCCGCATCGAGCCAGGATCCTTCTTCTAAAGAATTTCCTCCGAGATAGGCTCTTGTGGAGGCTGTTGAAGAGGGTGGCTTGGATTCAAACCTTACTAAGTGTACTATGACTATCAGTGGCCAAAAGAGGCCTAGCCTTGCTGGGGAAACTCCTTCCTTAGAAAAGAAAAAAATGGGAACCTCTACCTGCTAGAGCTAAAGGTTATAAAGGCGCAATGGAAAAGATAATCGTCTTTCTCTGAAAGGCTCAAAAACCAGAACAAAGTTGATGCCGCATTGAAGCTTGCTAGGGCTTCGATTCCTCCGATGGATGAGACTGAGGTTTTCTCCACTCCAGCAACAGCCACGTGTCACCAAGCGGCTTACTAGAGCATGATGGTAATTTTCTCTGCATTTTTGTTTTCCTTTATTTCTTTGTTGTTTGGCTATTATGACAACTTGTTTATTTGATTTTCATGGAAGTTGGCTCAAACACCGCAGTTGCCTTCGACAATATAAGATTGTTCAAACGAGAGGCCACGAATCTGTAGAAAGAGCTTTCTCACATCAAGAAGGCTTACTCTGATGTGGTCCAGAAGAATGGATCCCTTAGCATGGATGTTCGTGACTTGAGAGATTACCTCCTTAAAGCTATGAAAAAGGAGAGTGCACTCATTGCCGATAATGGAGCTCATAAGGCCAACTACAATAGGTTGCTCGAAAACTTGAGAGTGCAAAGCAGTATCTTGCTAAAAGACCAACGAAGCAACGAATGCTAGAGATCAGATCGACTTGCTAGCGAAGAATTTTGCCTAAGTAATGAATCTTTCTAGATGCTCTAATTGGATAGGAAAGGGCAAAAGGAATAAAAGTGGGACGCGAGGAATGCAAGGCTAAGTATGCCGCGACAAACCCTCCATCGAGGACTCTTACACCAGAGATCATTAAAGATGAGAAGCTTTCGTTGTCTAATGTTGATTTGGAAGATGAGGTTGCTAGTTGTGAGGATGATCTTGCTCGTCCTGCAGCAGAATTTGCCAATCGCTCAGTTGAATTTGGGGGGATTGATGTGGTTATCTCGGACCCCGAGGCAAATGAGAAGCTCTTTGATAACAATGATTTGTAATTCTTCTTTTATGTTTGTTGTCTTGACTTCAAGCCTTTTTGTACCGGGATGGTTTTTCCTTTTTAATCATGAATGAAACTTTCTTTTTTTGCAAGAAATTTCTCTTTTCATATTAATTGTTTGTTGTTGTTGGCCCTCCACTTTTCTGGTTTTCGAAAGAAAATTGAAAAAGTTTATTTTGGGGGAAGTTTTTGCCTTGGGTTTTCTTCTGCGTGAGCTTTGTTTTTGTTTGGCAGTAACTAGATTTTATTCTCCACGAACTATTCCAGTACTACTAAACTCTTGGGTTGAACAAACGAGCCCCGTGTTGCAATTATAGTTTGTAGATTAGCAGTCTGAGACTATTTTGTTGCTTTTATTAAACAGTTTGAAATTCACCA
This sequence comes from Ochetophila trinervis, assembly GCA_003254975.1. Taxonomy (NCBI): domain Eukaryota; kingdom Viridiplantae; phylum Streptophyta; class Magnoliopsida; order Rosales; family Rhamnaceae; genus Ochetophila; species Ochetophila trinervis. The sequence goes on from QANX01005795.1 coordinate 68,421, forward strand.
TTTATGTGCAACTTGTCGTTTCTCCAACTCGAGGTTGGCTTGTTGTTTTTCCAACCCGAGGCAGGCTTGTCACTTTTCCAAAGCTAAGTTTGGTTTGACGCTGTCAGTTTCAAAAATTTGAATGCCTTGTTTTGATTTAATTTGCTTGCAATTTTCTTAGAGAGAATCAAAGAGTTGTCTTAGATAAGCTTTAATTGAAAGATAATATTTATGATATTTGGATAATTATTACCTTTCACTTGATTGGATGTACTTGAAAAGGCTTAACAATTATCTTTTTGGAGGAACGAAAGTATATGTTGCTCCCATTCGTTGATTTTGGTTTTGTGATCTTGGTCGGTGTTGCCTTTTATAAATACATGTTCTTTTGCTTGTTCTGCCAAAAAAAATTAATTTATTTCTCTTCCATCTTTGTGATGCTTTATGTGCTTCAATGCTTGAATGCCATGAAATCATCATCACTGGTATCTTCGTTTCCTTTGTTAATTTTTAACAAAGGTTGTGATGGTGATGTCGGTGTTGATGGTTTCATTGTTTTTTGGATGTTGATTTCTTTCTCTCCAGTACCAGTGAGATGATTTCAGATTGTTATTTTCCTTTTCAATGCAAGATAATAATTTCTCGATGGGTAAGCTCGAGGAAGCATTTGCAATTGACCTTTGCTTACTTCACCTTTGCCTTCCTTGTCTTTATCACCATCAGCAGGTGGCTGCATTTCCAAGGGCTATCATAGTTGTAGAGACTATGTTCTTCACTTGGGATTTGCCTTTGAACCACTTGTTGGTGAGTTTTTGGTCATGGAGACTTCATCTTGGACTCTTGCTTGTCCTTTGTCTCTTTCCCTGTTAGGGTAGCCGAGATCTTTTCTTTTGATGGGCTGGAGACAAGGCAATCCTAAGAAGTCTTTGATCTTCTTGTAACCCATGATTTGGGTTTTGTAATATGTTCTCGATTTAAAAGACTTTTTGTAATTCAATTTTCAATGAATAAAAGAAATATGTTATTTTGAAGAATTGACTTTATTGATATATAAATATATGGTTTTGAAAGAAAAAACTTGCATGATAAACTCTTAAATTTTCTGCGTTTCAGCTCATCGGCAAGTTATTTTCTTCTATATCTTGCAATTTGTATTCTCTTTGGTAAGTTTCAGCTCCTCGGCAAGTTTGATACAAAAAATTGCACTGCGACATGAAGTCTCATGATTGGATAAAATTTGCAAAACGATGAAAATACATGAAAGACTTTGGAGTACCAATGCTGTACTTGTCAAAGGCAATCGAACACTCAAGTCAGTAGCTGTGAAATAATAGAATTTGATAAACAGATTGAATGTAATATATTCAACTTGTGTATGTAAATGTCAAAATGTATGTGCCTTTGCTTTACCTTTTGAAATATTAAAATAACTTTGTTTACTTGAATTAGCAAAATATATATATATATATATAGATGTTTTCATGTGATTTGATAAGCTTCTTTTAATCTTTTATTTGTACTTTATTTTTTTTTTGTTACTACTAGATTGTGCCATTAGTATATTTTTGAATTTAGTTTGATGCAGATATTTTTTATTTATCGCTGTTCAAATTAAAATTCCAAGCCAAACTCTTCTCCGAGTCGAAAAATCAGTTACTCAGATTTATCAAATGTCTGTGCTTATAATTGTCCGAGACCGAGAATTAAATTGGTCCATGACTTTAAGCGAGTTTTCAAGTTGGTTAACAAGTCACCATGCTGATATGGCGTATAATGATGATTTATACTTATACAACTACTAAATAATATCCCAACAAAACGACACTGCAAGTAGAAATGGGTCTTGAAACTTATTTTGTGAAATTAGAAGTAAAGATCAAGCCCCATATCCGACATTTTGCAATTCGAATTTAAAATAAGAAAACGACAAAACATTTATATGAAAAATATTGATCTTCGGAAACTATTTTTTATTGTATTTTTGAAGTCATGTTGATATGACAAAAGCTTAGCATCTTAATAAATATTTAAATAGTAAAAATCACTTGCAGATGCCATGTATATCTCTGTCTCTAATTATAAGGCTTTTCTTTCTTTTTTTTGGCTAAAAAAAACAAATGCTTTTATGAGTTTTGCAGATAGTAATAATTGAGGATGTTCTTTATTATAGCAAATTTATATTATATAAATGATAAAGATGTAGAACTTTATTGACATTATTTAATGACATGTTTTATTATATTATTTTTACTATGTGACAAAGTGTTTAGTGTACACACTTCAACTTCACATATAAATGCTAACATAACAATTTAATTGGTTAATACTACTTTCCATATACATTTTAGTTTAAAAAATACAAAAAGATGTAAAGTTATATGAGTATGGATTTTATAGTTTTTTTCTTTTTGTGAAATTATTGGTGATTTTATTGACGACTATCACTTTATAAGTTTTTAATACGGTAATAACATGATGAATTCATGGAAAAGACTTTTCATGTCAGCTTCGGCAAGGAAAAAAAGCAATTGAAGAAGGTTAAATCAACCACTATTAAATTAAGGTTGTGAATGTGTATATATATATTGTATTTAATTTGCAAATCTTTAAAGCTTACTTTTTTGATAATTATCTGTAAAGCATACTTGGAAGGGTAAGATCCGACATATTATAATTATTTTATTAAATGCATTATTTTTCTCCACAGATGTCGTTGTTGCTGATTGTAGCCTATGCTATTTTTTATTTTTTTCTTTCTTATCAACCCCACCCACATCAAAATTCAAAACCCCTCAAACCCCACCAATCATTTACCAATACACCCATACTTCCCTTGTTTTAATTACCAAATGGCCCCCACCGCTTCCCTTCTTCAACCTTTTCAACTTTCAATTCTCCACCTCAGATTCTTAGAACTGAGAACTGGAAAAAAAAAATAATAACAAAACGAAATAAATAAATAACAAAATGTTATTATAAATTAATAATCGCTGGAAGAATTATCCGCAAATTCGAAAACAAACCCTCCCGTAAAGTTAGAGAACTACTCTCGCAAAAATATTTCCTCTTCATTGAAATATCAGACGCCTAAAATACATGACGTTAAACAAAAATTTCCAAAAAAAAAAAATTAAAAAATTAAAAGCACACAAAAATCGAGAAAAGCAAAGTCCTATTGCTACGGAGGATTAAAATTTTCTTCTAACAAAAATACATTCTGTAAAATCTCACAGTTATTTTGATTTCTTTTGGCTTTTTTCTTTTTGCTTTCTAATCCTGGAAACCGGTTTTCTCCCAAATTGCATTTCGAACCCTATTGAGATCTCTCCCTTTGAGAGTCCGACCAATCCCTTCGTGAACAGAGAAGGAAGCAATCCGCGTCCTCGCCATTTGCCTCGCCAATAACTCGTGGGGTGGGACCCTCACACCTCCCTCGCAATCATCGTCATCGTCTATGTCATCGTCGACGCCGATGCTATCCCTCCTCCGATTGTCTCTGTACTCGTCTCTAAGGATCTTCGACCAGTCCGGTATATTGACCGGAAGCGACGCCGCAGTCGCGCCGGTCCGGTCACCGGAGTCCGGTACTCGCTTCGATGAAGATTTCTTCGATACGCGAGAACTCGGAATGGGTTTGCGGAACTCGGGCGAGTTAGACCGCGCTGAGTTGTAAATGTCCGATTCGTCGAGTTCGAATGCCGAGTCGGAAATGACGGACGGGTGGTGGTGGTCTCGATCGCCGGGAAGAAACCGGTAGTTTTGCCGAGCAAAGTAGCTCTTACTCGTCGCCATTGAAGGAGGTTGAGAGGATTTTAAAGAAACTGGAAGAACCAACAAAACGGTGCAGTTTCGAAAATCTCCCTCTCCGCGAGTCTTTTTCTGTGTATGAATTTGGTTTTAGTTCCAAGAACTGAAGGATTTTCATCTGTTTATAAAGAGTTTGGGTTTGGGCAAATGGATAAGGTTTCTCTTCGACTTCAATCCCTTGAAATTACAAAAAACACCCTTCGATTTTCACGGAAATGCCACGTCATTTTTTATTTACCAATCTAAGCGCTTCATTAATCCCGCGGTGGCCGGATCCGGTGCGGCGGGTAGTAGATTTAGAAAGAGTTTCATTGAAAGTTTAATACAGTAACCTGAAAATCCTAAACGTGGCGAAAAAGTGAAATGTAACAGGCCAGCAGATTGTAGAACACAATAGTAACTAGATTTAACGACAAAAAAAAAAAATCTTCTATTTTAAGTTTGAAAAAATTGACAAATTTACTTGCTTATCTTCTTTAACTGAAAACTAGAAAGAGGAAAACAAAAAGAAAACCTATATGCCTTTTTTTTCCCTAAAGAAAAATCTTTTTTTTTTTTTTTGAAAGACAAAAAAAAGAAAAAGATAAAGATAAAGTCAATAATCCATTCTAATATTATTTATTTAAATAATTTTTAATCAATAACTGTTAAATTTGTTAAAGGACAATCCGGATAAATATAGTAACTGTTAAATTTGTTAAAGGACAATCCGGATAAATATAAAGTTTCAAACACAGGAAAAACCCAATTATTTTATAACGTATTTATTGTTTGTAGTGAGCTGTACGCAAAACTAATGGACCAGTGATCTTTATTAATATATGAATACGAATTTTTTTTTTTAATTAAGTTGATTTGATAATAATGTGCTAACATTTTTTAATAATAACTGTTAAATTCTTTAGACTTATTTAATCAGATTGAATATTTTTTTTGAACTAAATTTATATAGTTAATTTTATTTAAAAAAATAGCATAATGCATGTCAACTTTATCATCAAAAGTTTTTTTTTTTTTTTTGGTAAACCTTATCATCAAAAGTTAAATAGTATATATACATTCGATTTAATAAAAAACTAACCGAAATATAAATAATTTTGGATTGACCAATAAAATAATAAAATAAACTATAATATTAGTCCGTCAGATAAAATCCATGTACATGACTCATTTACTTGTTTTCTTAAACATCATTATTCTAATTTATTTCATTAAACGGACTGGTCACGAGCGCCGTTGGTTTTGATCGATAGTAATGGTAGGAGGAGTAGATGAGCGCCACGTGCGGGTAATGAATCCAAAAACGAAAGCTAAGGGACAAATGCACGAAAGGAGGTAGTTTGGGGAATATGAATTTGTCTACGACGAGAAACGATTTAAACCCCAGAGCTAGTGAGGAAATTTGTCGTCACATCCTAGGGGAGAGAAAGTACAAAAACACATATACAACTTGTACGAGTCATCCATGTGAAAAGATGGGTGGTAGAGCTATATGGAGGCGCAAACTCTTTCTGAAAAATTGCATACAAAGTTTGGGCGCGGTGGATTTGGGTTATGTGGGCAAGAAGTTTACTTGGGAAAACTGCCAAGTGGGAATGTGGTATATCAAAGAGAGGCTTGACCGTGCTTTTGCTAGCAGAGGATGGATCAATATCTTCGGTGAAGCTCGAATTGATCATCTGCTTATGCATGAATCTGATCATTCGCCGATCATGCTAAGCACGGCTGTGGAAGTTAAAGCAGGGAGACGTCCGTTTAGATTCTTGAAGGCTTGGGAGGAGGACGAGGCTAGCTTTGAAGTGGTCAGGAAGGCTTGGACAGAGTTTACTAGGGGAGTTATGGAAGCTCATAAATTACTAAGGAAATTGAATGTGACAAGAGCTGCTTTAAAGAGCTGGAATAAAAACTGCTTCGGTTTGGCTCAAGTGCAAACAAAATCTCTGGAGGTGGAATTGTTGAAATGTCAACTAGATGAGACTTATTCTCGGACTAGTGTGATGGATTTGGAATCTCAGCTGAGAACTCATCGAAGAAGGCTTGAAACCATTCTGCATTAAAAGGCTAGGGAGCTTTGGATTGCTGATGGAGACAGAAACACCAAGTATTTTCACACTAGTGTGTTAATGCGAAGAAGAGCAAATAGAATTCTTGCAATTGAGGATAATGGGGGCTGGCTGAGGTCTTCATCTGAAATAGGGAACTATTTTATTAGAGAGTTTGAAGAGTTATTCTCTTCTAGCAATCCGGTTATTCCTTGCCTGAGGAGCCTCGGGAATTCTGAAGTCTCAGGTGCTGAAAATGTTCAGATTATAAGTATCCCTGAGGTTGAAGAAATTAAGAATGCGGTATGGGAGTTGCACCCTCTTAAGAGTCCAGGGCCAGATGGTTTTCCAGGCTCTTTCTACAGAACATATTGGATTACAGTGCAGAAGCAGGTGGTGGATTTTGTGCAGGAGTGCTTTAGAACTAAAGGAATGCCGAAAGGAGTCAACAAAACATTTATCACTCTTCTACCTAAGTGTCAAGAGGCTAAAAATATGAACCATTTCCGTCCGATAAGCCTGTGTAATTTCTCATACAAGGTAGTTTCCAAGATCCTGGTTAACAGAATGAAGCAGCTAATGTCGAGGATCGTTTCTCCCAACCAAGGGGCTTTTGTTGGTGGTCGATGGATTGCGGAGAATACAGTGGTCGCTCAAGAGCTCGTGCATACTGTCAGGAAACATAAGGGGAAAGGTGGTTTGATGATTGTAAAATTGGATTTAAAGAAAGCGTACGACCGTTTAGAATGGCCTTTTGTTAGCAAGGCTCTGGAGGCATGGGGCTTCTCTCCTGAGGTTCGGAAGATGGTCTTCAATTGTATATCTTCGGTGGAGTATGAAGTGCTTGTCAATGGGAGCAGCGTGGGGAAGGTTGAGCCAGCCAGGGGTTTGAGGCAGGGGGACCCTCTGTCTCCTTACCTTTTTATTTTAAGTGCGGAAGTCCTTTCTCGGCTTATGGTGCTGGATGGAGGAATTCAGGGGATCAAAGTGTGCAGGAATACACCAGCTGTTTCTCATTTGCTGTATGCAGATGATTTGCTTATTGCTTGCCGTGCTAACCATCAGAATGCGCTTGCTATTGAAAGATGTATGGAAGAATATGGATCTTGGTCAGGGCAAGCTATCAATTCAGGGAAGTCGAGCATTATGTTCTCTCGGAATACCTCTGCCTCTGTTAAAAGGAGTGTCAAACAGATTCTAGGGTTAAAGGATATGGGAGAGGATGCTATCTATCTGGGAAATAGGCTGGTCTTTGGGAGGAATAAGATAAAGAGTTTCAACAGACTGAAGGACAGATTGCAGGGTAGGTTAGAAGGCTGGAGAAGTCAGCTTCTTTCCAAGGCAGGGAAAGCCACTCTTATTAAAGCGGTGGCACAGGCGATCCTAGTCTACACTATGGCTACTTTCAGAATCCCCAAAAGTTTGTGTGATGACATGGATGCTATGGTTCGGAGTTTCTGGTGGGGATCTAAGAAGGATGGTGGTCGTGCTATGGCGCTGAAGTCCTGGAAGGTGCTGTGTTTGCCTAAGAAGAATGGGGGCTTGGGTTTCAGGAGCTTCACAGACATTAACAAAGCCTTGCTGACTAAACTAGGGTGGTATCTTGCAAAAGGGGAAAAGAACTTGTGGACCACCATGTTTAGAAATAAATATTTGAAGGATAAATCTTTTTTTGACTGTGAACCTAAATCTGGAGATTCTTTTGTCTGGAAGGGTATCTTAAGTTCTAAAATACTGGTTAGAGAAGGGGCTTGCTTTAGGGTGGGAGATGGAGCTAATATTGATCCATGGAAGGATCCTTGGATCCCTTGGAGAAGGGGAAAAAGTCTGACGCCTAGGGAGGGAGTGGATGCAGAGTTAGTGGGGAAAGTTGCTGATTTTATTAAGTTCCCTGAGAGAATTTGGAATGAGCAATTACTGGCTGTGTTTTGTGAAGAACCGGTTGTGGAGGAGGTTAAATTGGTGGATTTGCCGAGTTTCCAGGTTGAAGATAAACTTATGTGGACTGGAAACAGAACTGGGAGGTTCTCGGTTAAAAGCTGTCTTCAGTTATGTAATGGCTCAACAACTTTGACTGAAGAACGGGATATTTGGAAATATATTTGGATAGCCAATTTGCATGAAAGACTGAAAATTTTTTTGTGGAGGGCTGCTTCTGATATTCTACCTACAAATGTGCTGCTGCATGATCGGATTGGCAGAGGAGAACTGTGGTGCACATTGTGTGGGGAATTTACAGAGACATTAACCCATTTGTTTCTTGAATGCCAAGTTTCTAGGGCTGTTGCTTTTGCTTGCAAGTGGGGTTTGAGGCTTCACCTGTTTGAAGGAATGGATATTAATAATTTCATAGTTAAGTGTTTGAGTTGTCATGAGGAGAAAGATAAGCCTTCTCCTCCTCTGATTTTTACAGTTTTTCTTTACTCTATCTGGTTGTTGAGAAATAAGGTTAGGTTTGGTGGGGAAGTTGATGTAGCCTATACGGTGAAGATAATGGAGGATTGGGTGGAGGAGTTTAAGGGCCTGCATAAGAGGAAGGATAGTCTTTGTAAAAAGATTAAGAGGGTGACCTGGAGTCCCCCTCAGGAGGGGTTTCTTGCTGCCAATGTGGATGCTGCCTGGAATGGGGGAGTGGCTGCTCTAGCAATAGTTGTCCGTAACAGTCAAGGGGTTTTGATGTTGGTGGCTGCGAAAATTATGGCTATGGAATCAGCAGAAGCTGCAGAGCTGAAAGCAATCAACTGGGGTATGGATTTGTTGGTTGAGAGAGGATGGGGAACAGTGGAGTGGAAGAGTGATGCTAAAAGAGTGGTGGACATGATTTTGGAAAGTGGAGAACCAAACTCCTGGTGTCACTGAAATATTTTGCTGGAAATTCGTGGCAGGATGGCTGCTAACAACTGGGTGCTGGCCTGGACGCCAAGAGAGGCTAATTGTGGGGCTGATGCAGTGGCAAAGTATGCCAGTAACAACTGCCAAGATTTCTCTTTTGATGAGGGCAATGTTGCTTTTGTCCCTCCATGTATTGCTGATATTTTGAGCAAAGAGCTTCTTTTATAAAGCTCTGAAGTGTAATCTCCATTTTTGGAGTCCTTTTTTTGTGCATTAATGCATATGGTTTACCAAAAAAAAAAAAAGAGTCATCCATTCACCGAAAAAACTTGTAGGAGTCATACAGAACGGTTTATACACTTGATTTTGTTGCGAAATAATTTGTGCATGCATATTCAACCAAAAAAAAAAAATTTGTGCATGATTATAAATGAATAAGTTTACACGGTGATTAATAAAAATAATATAAATAACAATGTTATATATTGCCATTTTATGAGTGCATATATTAAATTTATTAACTAAATTTTGTATATTTTAATAATATAATAACTTATTAATAATTGGTAAATTAAAATATTTTATAATCATAAAAGATAAATTTAATAAAATAATATAAATTTAATTACACTAAAATTAAATATTTAAAGTTATTGCCGATTGAAAAATTACTCATTTCTTCTTCCATGAACTAACGACATGACTCTAATTCTTTAAAGAGCTTGAAATTATTGTAATTGTTATTAAATATTGTTCATGACTATCTTAAAAATCATTAAATACGTATCATCTGCTCTTTGAGTGCAAGACTCTCTCTCTCTCTCTCTCTCTCTCTCTATTTACCAAAAAAAAGATTCTCTCTCTCTTATCTTTCTCTTTTGCACCGAATTACGATTTCATTAGAAAATGATCCCTTTCCTCATAACAATGGTTCGTCGCTTCATTTAACCAATGAATACAAAAACATTACCCATTGTTATATTATATTTGTTGGAAACTTCAATAGAATTAAAAATATTAATTAAATCTCCGTCATTATAACAAGTGCCCAATAACAAATGCCTAAATCTCAATCAGTTTTTAGATTTATCAACTTATTTGCTTAAATTTTAATCAATTTGTAAATTTATCAACTTGTATAAAACTTTAGTTTGTGATTTATATATATGGCTTCTGTATTATTTGTGGCTTTTGTATTTTACATTATAAAATCTTATGGGTCGCTCGTACAAAAGAAAATTATTCAAATTAAAAAAAAAATCAACATAAAAAATCTTATTGGAAAAAGTTTTTTGTTGTAGTTTTATTTTATGCATAGAAAAATAAAGATAAACAGTCTTTTGTGAGACATTTTTCCCTATTTTCTGCCTAAAAAGGAAAAAAAAAAAGTGTGTATATATATATACTTCAGAGAGAAAAACTATTTCAGAGGAAGACGAAGTTTCTTTTCTTTGATTTTTAAAATAGGAATTAAAATTATGACACGTGGCATTAGGTTACTGGCTTACGGTGTCGTGTCATGTAACTTTTTTCTTTCTTTTTTAAGTCAACTCAGTCTATATATGAAAAAGAGGGCAAAATTGATCCTGGATAAAAAACTTGCATATAAGTGATACTATTATATCGTCATTTTTATTTATTATATATTATGTATGCAATATTATATAATAAAATTAAAATAATAAAATAAAACTTTATAAAATATATATGAAAATTTAATTTTTTATTTTTATTTTGGTGAAAAATTAATTTTTTATTGACTGTATCAGCTCTACAATAATACACCATTTGTAAATATTTTTGTCATGGTTAGACGTTCGACGACGGATACGTGTCTACATTAAGATGTGACACGCGGTAGAGACTGTATCTCGCAACAAAGAAGGAGTATGCAGGCACGTGAAGTAGGCCCCGCACTCGGATCTAGCCAGCTGGTTTTCTTTGGCTTGCCCTTATCTTCTTCGTAGCCCCTTTGATTTTGACCCTGCAACACCTCTCAACCGCGACACGCTAAAAATCTCTTTTAATTTATCATCGTCAATGAAAGTCTCGTTTCGCAATTGGCGTGGCTGAGTTTATGAATTTTCGGTTAGTGTTTACACGAAACGTTTTAATGAAACTTCCTGCTTTACTTTTCTTTTTCATTTTTTCTCTTTTTTATTTTATTTTATTTTTTTGTTTTTGTGTGTTTTAACTTCAACTTCATGCTTTACATTTGAAAGCGATATTATTCTAAAAAGATAAAAATAGATAAATAAATTTAGAAAATATTATTCAGTTGGTCTAGTCTATTTTTCTTTTTGTGTGTTTACCTTCATTGTATTTTCCTTTGGAGTATAATTATCGTAAAGAATTTAACTAGTCAATTTATTCCCTGAAGCTGATTAAATTAGTCAAAAAATTCAACAAAAAGTGATTCGTGGGAATGAGTTTGATGATAAATATTTGAAAATTTGTGAAGATTGTGGTTTTTTTTTTCGTGGCGAGAATATAAAAGTGGTGGGTAATGTGGTATAAACGATCAAATGTTAACAATGACATCGCAACTTTTTTATTTTATTTTATTTTATTTTTTCCCTATGATAGTGTGTTTCATAATATTCTCAATTATATGCCATAATATTTTTTTTTTTTCTCTTCGTGACCAACCAAAAGCTAATAAATCTTCAAGTACTTTATAATAATTATGCACAACTGAAAAATTATGCATATTATGTGCAGAATCATGTAAGAATATGTGACACAAAAATTGTTTAAGGATAATCCCTTTGTTCTCAAATCTCAGCAATATTAATTAATGTAGAAAATTGCATTAAGTGTAAAGAGCGAATCCATTTATGAACATATAAAATTCTAGTGTTATGTGTTAAAGCACAAAATCAAATATTTAAAATAGTAGATTGAATATGATTTATTTTATATAAAAGATGATAGGTTCGAAAATTTATTTTCAAAAGTAATAGCTTTAATATTAAGCTAGCCTATTATCAAGGGATTCAATATAAAATTTTATTAAATTCGATATGTAATTAATTTGCTAGGGATCTGACTTTTTATTTTTTATTATTATCATTTGGTTAGGGACCGTGTGTCACACAAGATCCATAAACTTAAAATCTGATGCAGATGAATTTTTTTTTTTGGTAAGTGATCCAGATAAATTATTTTGGTAAATAATTATCCTCTAATAATTGCTGGAGTAGTAAAATAATTTTAAAATTGCTGGAGTTAAATCATTAAAAAATTATAAATAATAAATCCAAAGGAAAAAAGCACTTGATTATACAATAAAAGTTTTATTTTTTTTATTTTTTATAATATGGTAGAGTAATATCGATTTATTGTATTAAATTTGATTTAATTGGATTGTACTATTTTAAATTTAATTTAATCAAATTAAAACTATACATAAAATTATCAAATACAATCTAATTCCGATCTAAAAATTGATTATAATTGTGTTAAAATGGAGGATAACTTTAAAAATTTCATCAAAATCCCCTTTTGTGATTGCTTGAAATAATGATTTCTGTTTTAGTGCTATAGTTGTAGTTTAGTAATCCAACACTGTTAATAAAAAAAAAACAATGATAATTAAAAAGTATTAAAACCCCCAATAATGATGATTCTGTGACATTTAATTCTTTATTTGGTTACCACCAGTATAATGTACGCCTAAACAACAACCAGCTAGCTCTATCCCAACTGGTTCTTTAAAGAGGAAACAATTTTTATAGTTTAAAAGATCACATTCCATTAAACAAATTCAGGCATCGCTTGCCACTTGACACACCTTTTTTTTTTTTTTTCTTCTCACATAAAGTAATTGTATTTTTATCCAAAAGTACTTTTTTTTGAAAGTCATTCATTATTTTGGTTTTGGTTAGTGGAGGTAAAATTTGTACCAAAAAGAAACTAGTTAAACTCAAAAGCTCTTTTTTTTTTTTTTTTTGTATCTTGCAAAAAGCTAATCTAATCTGTAAATCACTTTATTTGTCTAATCACTTNAATACACCTCCATTGGAGATAAAGGTGCAAGTGTGAATTTCTTTTCATTATGCTCATGTCTCCAAGCTCTTGGTTCCTTGCTCCTTGGACGTCTCTTCATGGACTGATTTGAGACTTCATCATCCTCGGAACTCGATGGCTCTATATATCTAGTTTGCGACCCATCTTTCTTTGGGTTATCCATCTTCTTGTTCAACATCCAAAATTCTCCTTTCAAGGCTTTGTAAAAAAGCATCATGTCCGGTGTCATCTCCTTTTCGAGCTCTTCCTCATAATGAGCTTCTTTTCCTTTTCTTCTTGACATCTTAGTTTCTACAACACAAGATTAGTAAAACGAAAATCCTTGCTTCTCTCCCTCACGTGTTTCACTCTTTTTAATGGTAACTACGCTCGTGTTTCACACAATTTTGGCTTTTACCCTCAATGTGCTCACCACTCAAGGCTTTTTCCACTCACAATTTCAAGAATCAAGTTGCACTTTAGAGTTAAACACAACAAATCAAAGCAAGAAAAACAATTATCACAATCTCAAAACCTAACTAAACAAAGAAAGTAGATCAAAAGAAAAGCAAAAAAAATAAGAATAAGAGTAATGGAAAGCAAATATTACCCTAAGCAAAAAAGAAAAAGAAAATAAAACAAAATTCGGATTTTTTTTTTTTTTGGGATGCCTTGCGGACAGACCTGCCCAGGTGTGACCCAAGGTGCAACCCCAGGCGCATGTAGTGTGATTAGAGTTTTTTTTTTACTTGTTCTCTACTTTGAATAAAAAAAAAACCCAAATCAATAAGATAAAAACAAAGACGCACGGATCAAACACAATTTTTTTTTTTTTGGGAGTCAAAGTATTATGAACGAAGAACACAAAGAAATTGAAAACAAAGATAGATAGGTACTTATCTCAACCAATGCTCTGATACCAATTGATGCGGAACCCCAAGATTAAAGAATCTGAAACCTTAAACATACAAGAAATATTGAACAGTAATTGGAAACAAGAACCCGCCCTACCAAACCCTTAGATAACTTNATTTGGGCATGTATAGCATTAATCTTAATTGATTTAGTCTTTTAATTCATATATATATATATATATATATATATATAAAGTTTACTTATCCATTTAAAGATTCATATATTTATCTATATTTAAATTATATGAATATGTCAATCTATAATATTTTAATATTTATCATTTAGTTAATAAATTTAATAAATATTTTAATATATGTAATATTACTCAATTCTACCAAACTTAGTTATTGACATTTTTTTAGAAGTTTCAAATTTCTACCAAATTCGACATGAATCAAATGGGCGTCTTAGTGGAATTGTTCCTAAAATTAAATAGTCATTAAAATTGTCATCACTTTTTTCTTTGCCTACCATTTCAATTTTTTTCACCATTTACAGCATGGAAAAAAAAAAATTAAATTGTATTTTAATACTTTTAATTTTTAAAATTTTACAATTTATACTTTTGACATTTTAATTTAGCAATATAAATCTTTAAATTTTTAATTTGTTATAATTTAAATTTTATTTGATTTTTGGCTATAAAAGTTTAACTGCAGTCTCACTTGACCAATATTAAAGCATATCAATTTTCAAACTAAAAAGTACTAAAACGTAAAATATCAAGCTATTTTTAAAATTTTGCATTTTAATACTTTTTAAATTTTTAAAAAGTTGGTGTAGGTCACCTTATTGGTATTAATATTATATCAAATTTCAAACTAAAAAATACTAAAATTATAAATTTTTAAACTCAACTTTGAAATTTTACATTTTTAGTATTTTCTAGTTTGAAATTTAGTACAATTTATTATCAATTAGGTGTGATGACTATTAAACTTTACTAGTTAAAAGTCAAAAGACCCAAATTGCAATAAATTGAAAAGTGAGAGCCTCAATTGCCGAGTAGAAAACTTAAAAGCTTAAACTGTAAAATTCTGAAAGTCAAAAGTATAAAAATGTAATCAATCCAAAAAAATTGTACTTTAAATCCAAATTCAAATTTTTCAGAAATGGAAAAAAATCTTGCACTAAAACAGTGGTACTACAATATCTGTATCATTTTAAACTATCATATGTATATCAACTCAATCCTTTATAATCATTTACAATGCTACACAATATTTGTAAATCTCATCTAATATTTATTAAGTGTTTTATTACGAGTGGTCTGCAGTACCAAATCACCCATACAACAAATGCATACAATTTTTTTTTTTCCATGAATAGTTTGTTTAGGAGTAAACCTAAAAAAATATAGGAAATATAAAAAAAAAATAATATAGCTTATTATATTAACAGATGAGTTTTACTTGTTAATTTTAAGATTAATTAGATAACGTATTTTCAATTATATGTTAAAATGTACTTTTGAACTATAAAATCACTTTAAAAAAAGGGAACCATAACTTCACTAAAATGCAATCCTTTTTTATTTTTTTAAGATTCAATAAAATTATGCAAAACTTTTGGGATTTTTTTTTTTTTAAAATTTTTAACCAAAGCCAATACGATTTAATTAGCTATATTTATATGAGTTTACTTTTTCATATATTAGATTTTTAATTTTAAAAAAATAAAATAAATGCAACTAATTAGTAATTTTTATTTCAGTAATGTATTTACTGATAATTACTACTATCAGTGATAATTGATAAATACAAAACTCTTTATATAGACTATCTGAGTCTTTTCTTTTCTTATTTATTTACTTTTTTTTTTGGGGTTAGTCAAACATCAATAGGGTTTTATCTTCTTTTCATAAAAGTAATTCCACATTTTCCTATAAAAAAAGAGTAAGTTTATACCACCAACAATCTTGTGAATTTTTCAACAAAAACAAAAAAAAAATCTTGTGAATTTGTGGGTGGTGGGTAGTGGATAACTTTACCCATTTACAAAAGACTGAAATGGCATGGAAAAAAGAAAAAGAAAAAAAAGATCCCCGGTATAAGAAAAGAAAAATATTGAAACAAATAAGTTACTTTCTTTGGGATAGAATCCCCAATCAATAATTGAATTTGGGAGAGCAATTAGATTCAAACCCAAGTCACCCTCAAAAGAACCCTAATATGCTTCAACTCCTATACTGTGTGAGCGAGTATTATTATCAATGAAAAAGACAAGTAATTGAACAAAAAACACAGGTCTCTATCTAAAAGAGGAAAGGAAGGAGTGAGGGTTAGCCAATAGGCTAATCACCTTCACAACATAAGTTGTGGGCCTCTAGACGCATGCATAAGAGGTATGGTAGGCTAAGTCTAAGCTACCCCTTATACCATACCTTATTCTCTTTTGACAATGACTTTTGCAAATGAGCATGAGAAGTGGGTTGTAGCTTGCAATTTTGAACCTCCTTTCTCTTTTTCTTCATCATCATTATTTTTGAGGTTTCAACGGGATTTTTACCTTTTGGAGCTTGAAATGACGACCCTCCAGATGGATGCTTATCTTCTTATCTTTATTACATTATTTTCCTTCTCATTTTTGAAAAAAAAAAATATATTCAACCTTAGATGATACAGTGTCACAAATTATTTATTATCGATCATGCAATAATATCTAGAATAAATTACACTGTAAGAATTTTAATTATATCGAATGTTATAAATAGATATTTACTTGTAAATTTGTAAAATGTTGGGATTTGCAAATAGGTCCCTCTCATTTTTGAGATTTTTTTTTTTGCAGTTTAGTACTTAAATCCACAAAATATTACACCGTTAGTATCTGAGTCAATTTCTGTCAGAAATATACATTAAATAATACGTGGCGCACAATGACAAGTACCTACTTAAAAAATCCGTTAATTTGCTCAATAAATTAAATTGCATATCAAATATAAAATTAAATTAAAAAAATATATTTATTTACAAAATATATATTTAAATTTTTTAAATAAATATATAATTATTTAAATATTTATTTATTCAATAAATATTAACTTTTGATATTATTATTTTTAATATTTTAATTAATTAAATATTTTTTTAACTAAAATCAAAAGGCTGTCAACAACCGTCCATCTTAGATCTGACACTTGTAAAGAACAACCAACAATTGCGATGTAGACTGAAGCCGAACACCAAATGCAGAATCCAACGATACTGTAGCTTACATCGTTGAGACCGCTAGAGACAAGTACATTTAAGCACTTTCTCCATCTCTGACTAGTCAATTGCACCCTAACCCAAGCAAAGTTTTTAAGTGTCTTCAATTAGTGTGCCTACTGTTTGGTGATTAGGCTTTTATTGTGGTTTAGACTTATTAAGAGCATCTTTGTGGATATGTTTGTGTTGATTTTTTTATTTTTTTTATATATGATATAACTATTACATGGATGACGTGATGCAAGTAAATATTATGGTGTGATGACAAGTTCAGACTTCTAGTTTTCAGATGTGTTTCATCCTTAAAGGTGAGATTGCTGCTCAATGGTTCAACGTATAGGTGTATTCGGTGGAAAGAGGTATCCGACAAGGGGACCCACTCTCACCTTTCCTCTTTGTCCTGTTTTTGGAAATTTTATCCTGTATGATCAATAAGCTTGTACGGGATGGTGAAATACAAGGAATCAAAGTAGCAAGGCTGGCTCTGCCTATCACACATATTTTCTTTGCAGACGACATCCTCATTTTCTGTAAGGCTTCTATCGATCAAGCGTCAAAAATCATCAATTGCTTGAATACGTTCTGTGCTTGGATCGGGCAAAGCTTCAACCTCGCAAAATCGGGGTGCTTTTTCTCGAACAACATTTGTGGCAGCCTTAAGGCGGCAATCAAGAGCTGTCTGAATATGAAAGAGTTGGACCGTGATGTGAAATACTTGGGTAATAATTTGTTCCCAAGTATTTTGAAGTTTTGGCTAGGAAAGTTACTACTCGGTTTGATAGCTGAAAAGCCAAGCTTCTTTCTCAATCCGAAAGGGCTACCCTTATTAAACATGTGATTTCGGCTATACCCCTCTATTCCATGTTAGCCAACAAGGTCCCTATAGAGATTTGTAGAGAGGTTGAGAAGAGATCACGGGCTTTCCTATGGAAGGTAACATTGTGGAGAAGAAATTTCTGACTCCGGTTGCTTGGAGTAAGGTATGTACACCCAAAGCTTGTGGAGGTTTAGGCCTTCGAAAGCTGAGTGATATGAATTCAGCTTTGCTTGGAAAAATGGGAGTCATTGGCCAATGATACTGGAAAAATGTGGTCAGGTTTTAAAGGCGAAATATTTTCCCCATGATGCTTTCATGCATTGCCGGAAGAAGAAGAACTGCTTAAGAGTCTGGCCAGCAATCTTGAATACTCGTAACACTCTAAGTAGAGGGCTTTGTTTCAAAGTGGGGAGAGGAAATAACATTAACTTTTGGGAAGACCCTTGGGTCCCAAATCTAATGGGATTCAAACCGATTCCCAAAAATGAGATTGTGAGACAAAGCCACGGAATGGTGCATTCGCTTCTCGGTAGAAATGGAGAGTGGAAATCAACCAAGCTAAATGAGTTATTCAATAATGAATCGGTAAAACGGATTTGTGAGATATTTTGGGTTAACATGGAGAAAGATGACATATTGGTGTGGCTGGGAAATAGAAATGGTGCGTTCTCAGTTAAATCCTTTTATTGGATGGAGAACTGGGATAGAGAAAGACAAGCACCTTGGTGGAAAAATCTCTGGAATAGCAATATTCATGAAAGACATAAATTTTTTGTTTGGAAATTGGTAAACAGGGGCCTAAGTGTGAAGCAAAATCTGATCCGAAGAGGAATTCAGCTGAATGAAGATAGGTGTGTGCATGGCTGCCCTTTAGTGGAAAGTGAAGTACATCTTCTGTTGAATGCCAATTTGCAAAAGGATTATGGTTCACTACTCCATGGGGAATAAAATGGGAGGCTCAAAATCGTGACGGGGTCCAAAACAACGACAAGATTCTTAATTTTTTGGAAAAATCTGGAACCCGGGCAATCACTTTCCGAATGTAAGGGAAACTCATGAAGATCTCATCTTATACAGTGCAATCATTCTTGAGCATATCTGGTGGGTTAGAAATGAAGTGTTGTTTAAAGATATTAAAATTTCCTTGGTGGACACAATCATTTCGGTGAGGAAAAAATTTGAGGAATTTAAGCAAGCTCTTGGTAAAATCATGCAAAATGCTGGCCTGTATCTGAGAGAGAGGATGATGAGAGGATGGACTCCTCCATCGAGAGGTTTACTGAAAGTCAATGTTGATGGAAGCTTTCTCAACATGGTGGTTTGTAATAACAATGGTAACTTGGTAGAAATGCACTCCTTTAAGGTCACCACCCGAGACCCGATGATTGCCGAGCTATGGGCAGTTCGTCAAGCTCTGGTGGTTTGTGTTCGTAACGGGTGGAAAAACGTTATATGTGAATCTGATGCTAAGAGTGTGGTGTCATGTTTAAATGATGGGAACAGTTCTAATTTGCACTGGTCAGGGGAGGCTCTCTTTGAAGATGTTTTAAGTTTTCATAACTCCTTTATTTTTATTAGTTTCTTTTGGTGTAAGAGAGATTGTAACAGTCTTGCTCATCTCTGTGCTAAATGGGCGGCAGAGAACAATTTTTGTGGCTTGATCTCTGAAGATTATCTCCCTCAGAATATTTTAGATTGCATAGCTCTAGAGAAAAGAAACATTATTCTTTCTGGAGCGGGGATAGCTGTTTCATGGCCGTGGTTGTCCCTCTCTTTTGGTTTCTATGAAACTCTATTTCTTTCACCCAAAAAAAGTAAATATTATAAATTATTTGATTTTTTATTTTTTTTGCATATTTGTTAGAAAAAATATGCTAGGTTACCCATAGTAAAAATATTATTTGATTTATGTGGAATATGATTATTGACACGGCTTAAAGGTTACACGTAATGTTTTTTTTTTCATCAATGTGGGGCAGATAAAATTATGCATGTAACTTGAGTGGCTAACAAGCTTAACAGGTAGACATATCTGAGATTGATTAGAAAATGAAGTGTCATTTGGGTGGTGCTTGGTATTATTGATTAGTGTCACATTGACAACAAGTGCTAGAGTAGAGAGATTTACGTAGGCTTTAGCATGGTAGAACTTTAAAGTGTTTAATTTGTGGATGTGGATTCCTTATGAAATAGCTAGTTTCATAGGTTTGTTTGTTTGTTTTTTTGGCAACAAAGCCTATGTTATTTCAATATTTTGGTACTTTATCTGATGCAGTACAAATTAGTATCACCCTTTTAAAGTATGTAAGTAGTGCACTGCTACTCCAAAATCTTCACATTTTGATATATATATATATATATAACTATTTTGATATATATATATATATATGTACATATATATATTGTACGAATTGTATAACAGAATATCATTTTATTATGATTATAGTCTTGTTTAGAAAAGGAAAGTCCTCGTCCAAATGCATATGCGCTTTTAACAGTTGAAAAAATAGTACAAAAATATTGAAATTACATGAAATATTGGTGCAAATTTTTTTTTCCTCAATTGTTATTATGGAATTTTTGTATGGATGCTCACATGAGTAGAGTTTTATCTATCCATATCCATTTATTTTATTTTATCTATTCATGCTCACCACATTAGCATTCATATTTCTAAGTTGTTCATTGTAACCCTTTCTTATTTAATATCATTATCTACTATATGTACCTTTTTTTTTAGTAAATAACTACTTTTATTTATTTATTATTATTCCTGTTCATTTTTCTTTATTGTTTTTCAATTTTCCGTTCATTTTCCTCAATTTTTATGTATTGGGTAATTTGAAATACGATCCAATTAACAACGTCAAATTTTTTCAAGCTTTGGACTCCATTTTGAAGCTTTTTAGAAATTTTTTCAATATCAAACCCAACTTCAACACCCATGAAGATAAATTGATTTTTTTTTTCTAAAATAATTGTTTTTTTCAATTGTTATTATGGGATTTTTGTACGGATGCTCATGTCACTAGAGTTTTATCTATCAATCCACCTCTTTTATTTGATCTATTTATGCCCACCACGTCAGTATCTATATTCCCAAGTTGTCAATTTTACCCTTTTCTTGTTTAATACAGTTACCTACAATTTGTACTTTCCTTTAGCAAATAACTACTATTTTTTATCATTCCTGTTTATTTTCCCTTATTGTTTTACAATTATCCGTTTATTTTCCTCAATTTTTATGGATTGGCTATTTTGAAACACCAACCGATTAACAACATCAAATTTTTTTCAAGCTTTGGACTCCAGTTTGAATCTTTTAAGAAAATTTTTCAATATCAAACCTAACTCCAACACCCACAAAATAAATTGATTTTTTTTGCTAAAGTAATATTGTTAAAGTGTTTATAAATGTGTATGAATGCTGCTTTGTGTTTTAAGTTTTATTGAAATGAAAACAATGAAAAAAATCAGAAAAATCATAAAAACAGAGGTTGAAGATGACAATATCTGCCTCGATCAAACAGTGGATGGTGTCTGCAAATATTGGGCAGTTCTGTATTATATAGTTCAGACTGCCCTACTTCATGTCATACCACCCAACTAAGGATGGTATGAGGCTCATTGAGTGGTGTTAGCCTAGACCATAAAATGCGCACACTACCCAACATTTGCATACATCACCAAACGTTTACACACAAGGGCGGCGTGAACCCTTGTTCAAAAACTGTACACACCGCCTAATACTTGCACAAACCACCCTTACTTTGGGGCGGTGTGTGCAAATTTGGGATGGTGTGCTAGGATTTCACATCGCTCACCTAGCCTCACATCGGCCAAAGTAAAGACGGTGTGGAATAACATAAGGCAATATGAACAATAAAATGTTGGCCGTTTTGTGGCACTTTATTACTGCCTCTAACCCTAAAACAGTAAAAATTCTCAGAATGAATGCAAGTGATAGTTTAATGTTTATATTGCAGTCAAATGGACATGCTTCTAGTACAAATCTCATATGATGGAAATTGGACATGTAATCAACTGGGAACGTGGGCTCATGAAAAAGCAAAGATGAAAGCCACTTACGTAAAAATGTGGTCAATATTATGCGATTTGAGGGATGAAGTTTATAAATCATTAGGTTTGGACCCACAGGAAGGAGATCTAGATTTGAAGTTTTTCTTTGAGCTTAATGTTCCAAATGTGTCACTGTGTCCTTGCGGTAGTGATCGAGACGTGGAAACTTTATTGACATGTTCATTACGAACCCACCCTATTACATGTCTCCATTGTATGTCGACAGAGTTGAGCGGGTGGTAGTTCCTCTCGTGCCACATTTTAGGAGTTTGCATCGCTCAAACTATACATGCACGTTTTTTCTTCAATAGTGGTAGCAACCATTTTTCCGTTACACATCTTGCCTTAAGAGGGACTCACTTAAGTATTGGCGAGTCTCCAATAGTGGAAGTGTCTGCCACCTCATGCCAATTTTATAAAATCATGTGCTAGAAACATAGGTATCGGAAACTCAATTGGATGAAGATCTGGGTTTGAACTTTTTTGATAGTGAACGTATACACCATGAATTTTTTGGAGGTTGTGAGATGCATGATGTTCTCGATAGTCATGCACATGACAATCCTTATTGTGATGACGATCGAATGGACATGATGAAAATGATGATGTTCCATATGATGACAATGTCGAACAGGGTGTTTCGCAAGCTCACAATGTTGAACACAGTGGTAATGTTCAACATTAAAGTCCATTGATTAATAGTATGTATGGTGATAGTCCACACGACATTACCCCCAAAGTTGACGAACCTGTGCATAACCAACCCCCTGAGGTTCCACCTACAACTTATGGTTTTTATGGTTTGCATGTTCCTCCAATCCCATCTTCTGAGGTTGTTTCATCAAGTGTTGCGATTACAATTGATAGAGACCAAACATATGTAAGTAAAGAAAAGCTGAAAAAGATGTTGAGTATTCATGCCATGAAGAATAATTACGAGTTTAGGGTGAAAAAATCTGACATAGGATGATTTGATGCTACATGTGTTGATAACAACTGTACATAGAAACTTCGTGCAACCCTGCCTTATGGAAAATCAAAGTGTATGTCTTGACTCACACCTACTTTTTGGACTTCATGCATCGTGATCATCGATAAGCTAGTAGTTTGGTCATTGGACAAATGTTCCAATCAAAGTTACTACTATTGGATGTCAATTCAAATTGAAAGATTTGATTGAGGACTTGGGGCAAACATGAGCTACGGTAAAACTTGGAAGGCTAGAGAATGTGCACGAACAAATGCCCATGGAACTTTGGAAGAGTCGTATGCAAAGTTACCACTATGGTCTGTTGTCATTGAATTAACCAATCTTGGCTCTTTCACTCTTATTGAGATAAACTTAGAAAACATGTTCGAATATTACTTTATGATCATCGGAATTTCCATTCTAGGGTTTCAATACGTACGGCCTGTGGCCATTGTGGATTGGACATTTTTAAAACAGTAATTTGGCAATATTTTGTACATTGCAACTTATTTAGATGAGAATGAGAAGCTTTATCTATTAGCATCGGGGACCAAACTGAGCGATAATGATGCATCCTATTTTTGCTTCTTCTCAAGGTTCAAAGAGGCATATTGCCACAGAGATCTAGTATTCATCATTGATAGACATCCAAGTTTCACAGGTGCAATACGCTTAGTTTTTTCCAACTCAACACATGGATACTCACCTATGACAAAACATGAAGGGTAAATACATGAGAATCAAACATCATTTTTTGGAAAAGTATAAAATGTTATTACTACTTAGCTTTGATGGGATGAAATTTATATATATTTTATGTACCTCAATACTTGATTTGAGCATGTTTTATTTACTTAAAATGGATTAATTTGTGGTTTTCTATATTTTAGGTGAATTTGAGCTTAAAGTGATGAAAAATGAAGAAACAATGGCAAAATCATAATTAAACAGAAGAAATGAAGAAGCAGTGGCAAAACTGTAATTAAGTGGACAATCGCAGCAAGGCAGTGCAGCCCAGGGGCATACCCAGGCGCTTGGATGGGCGCGAATATGAGCGTTTATGTGTGTTTTTTCATCAGTTTTAGCCCTAGGTTTTACTATAAATATGTTTTATGATTGTTGTAAAGGGGATAGCCGTTTTTAGAGCAAAAACAACAAAGAATTGAGATTTCTAACAATTATGAGTAACTAAATCTCTCTCTTGGGTAGGAGTATTATTCATTACTAAAGTACAAGGTGTGAGACTTGGTTTATAAGTTTTAATTCAAGTTTAATTATTCAATTTGTGTTCTTCCAATTTATTTGTTTATTATTCAATTCTCTTTTGATTATAATTTGGATCCGTTATAATTATTTGTGGATTGGGTATTTGCTAATTAGGAATTCAATTGTATTGAATGTTCTATGTTTAGTAGCACTTTGATTTTAATAATTGCATGCTAAGCTTTTGTTAATTTCTTAGGAGAATGCATAATAGATTAAAGTTTTACAACGTTTGTAGGACTTGTTTATTGTTGGTTGCTATTGTTCTTAATGCTGTTCTGATTTGATTTTGATCACGTTGGTTTAGATATTTCAGAATTAGAATTAATTTACGATCGTATCTGAATTAACTAATTGTGAGAGTTAGAATAAAATTGGCCATGCTGTTTTATTCAATCCAACATTGAATGATTATTTTTGGATATATTTTTGTTTATGATCACCTATTCTTTAGTAATTGAAGATACTATGACCCAAGGTTTTCTCCAATTGTTATTTTCAATATTTATTAACTTTTTGCTTTAATAATTGAACTTCCCAACATAAAATCCCCCTTTCATCATTTTAATTCTACTTTAATTGGAATAGATTGAGTTTGATTATCAGTCTCTGTGGAATTGACCTGAACTTGCCGCTACTACAGTAATGTTTAAATTTAGTAATTAATTTTGGTGTTTCCGACACGCATCAAGCTTCTAGAGCGTACCTCACATAAGATTTTGCAATTTATATAGGGCAGTTGGCTAAGCTGAGTATATAATGTTATCAATATCTAATGGAAGTGAATCTAGAAAAATGGGCCTGTGCATATTTTAGGAGTAACAGGTACAAGATAATGACCACCAATATAGTTGAGAGCATAAACACTAAACTCAAACATGCTAGATTAAAGTCAATCATTAGACTTCTTACATTTATATAGAAGAGTTTGTAGCAGTGGTTTCTTGAAAGGTGAAACAAAGCGAAAAACCACACCACTACACCTGTTACGGAGGCGATGGATGTGATACTAAAAAATATTGAGAAAATGCCACTTTTCTATACATAATTGCTGCCGATTTATATGAGTTTGAGGTTCACGGGGCGATATAATTGGGGTGGTCAACTTGCGAGATAAAACTTGCTCATGTAAAGCTTTCACGCTGGATAGGTACCCATATGTACATGTCGTTGCTATTTGTAGGGAGCACAACATATGTGTGTACAGTTTGTGCTATCCTTTCTACTCCAATAAGACCATTTTTAATGCTTACTCAGAAACCATCCATCCATTGGGTGATCCAAAATAATGGCATGCTTTTGATGCAGTTCTTGCTAGGGTTATGCTTTTGCAAGTTTCACCAAAGGTCGAGAAGGCATAGGGTTAATCATATTCTATCTCAAGGCGAGGACCACACTGTGAAAAGGTGTGGATGGTGTAAGCATAC
Source organism: Ochetophila trinervis (assembly GCA_003254975.1). Lineage (NCBI taxonomy): Eukaryota > Viridiplantae > Streptophyta > Magnoliopsida > Rosales > Rhamnaceae > Ochetophila > Ochetophila trinervis. Next base: position 93,770 of record QANX01005795.1, read on the forward strand.
AAATCATAATAATAAAACATGTTTATTCCTCGTTGCACTTGAGAGCACCGGAGAAACTCGAGAATCTCAGAGTCAAAGTGCTCCGACAGAGATGGCTACTAGTACATGAAGATGAGCAATGTATTAAAATTGTACAATTTTTGGAATGGTGATATAAGAACTTGGCACCAATTTTTTTTTGTATTAATTATGTGCAGTTTACACTTTACATTTTGTATATAAAAAAATTGAACCTAAATGTTTAATTTTCAATTTTCAATTTAGCTTCCTAAACTAAATTTCTGTGTGAATAGCTCCACTGCATACTTTTTATGCATGCGACTGATTTCACTCTGTGGGGTTTTCTTTGGTAGGCTAGTAGAATTGTTCTCTATCCATCTCAATACAAACATGCCGCAATCCCCATTGCTTGAACAATGTGATTATTGTTAGTTTACTGCATGAATAAAACATGATGCTTTAGTTATCAAACATATTAAAGGATGTACTTACAAGATGAACTATTGTGCCAACAGGGCGTCCAAAACCTTAATCATGAAAGACTCTTTAGATTTGTCCAATTCAGGGAAATTTTTGTGGATATTGTACGCCTTCAGTATCCAAAAGATCACGATTTGTAGGCACTTGACATTCTCCAGTTTCTTTGCAGCATCTGAACAACGAAGGTTAGGGTCATTTAGCTTTATGACCTGCATACAAAGGTTGATTTGCACTGCAAGCCAATGGGTGTTCTCATAGTTCATTGGCACATATATCTGCACATGTAAAGCAAAAGTTTTAGTCGTCTAGGGTTTAGCAAATACATCGACAAAAAAAGCAATCGTACTTACACAATCGCATGTCGACCATTGGAGTCTGTACTCGATGGTTGTCCTGTCAATGTAAAATGGGGGGTGTCTGTAATGTATCGCTATCTTTTAATAAAGCACTACATCTTCACGTTGAAGATTGTGTATTGTTAAAATTACTTTTAATAAATGTTGTGAATTTATGCACTTACCCAAAACATGTTGTCTAATATGGCTTCAATGTGCATATACATATGCTTGCGCATGTGGACATCCACTAATTTACTATAGTAATTACCAACATCAATATGGTACAAAAATTATGTAAATAAATAAATATGACAATTTACCCAAATTGAATTGCAACGACGCCATCTTCACTACATCTGTGTCATCTTTGTTGTGATATTTCTCGAATAATTCTTTCAATTTCTCTTTATCGATCGACAAGTTATTTTTCATATATTTGGTACATATGTGGTAGCTTTGTATATCAGGATACTGATGTTGTAGTTCGTAATGTCATATGCGAACTTCAGCCTTGTCACAAATGCAAAACCTTGTTTAGTGAATCGTGCACTGGTACCACCAAGGTTGAACTCCAAGACCTCTTTATCTTCACATTCTATAATACACAATCTAATGAGCTGAATCAGTTGTACTTAGTGCACAAGCTTATTGAGGCTGAGGAAATGGCATAAGCATGTCTTGTGGAACTCCTGAAGCTCCATGGTAAGTTTCCCCTTGATTTTCTCAATAGCATCATATGAACTTCCCGTATGATGAAGTTTTAACTTCAATGGTTGATCATCGGTGAAAAGCTTCTTTTGTAGTTGCGGAATATCCTGTGAAATAAAAAATATGGATTAGTAAAACAATCTTTCAACAAAAAGGCACTTACTTGGTCATGGGGCCTCCATTTCTTCTTTTTCGGCCTTGAAGAAACACACAGTCCTAGTTAGAAGAAGAATATAGGGCTTGGGGCTTCCATTTCCTCTTTCACTGCCCTTAGTACACACATTGTCCTTGTCAAGGGCAATGAGAAGGTACAGATGGCTTAGCCTCTTCGTCTTTTCACTGCATTTTGGGAAACACACCACCTTTGTCAAAGGCAATGTGTGTTAATAAGGGCCGGGAAGAACAATTATGGTGTTCTTCCCTTAATTTTGTTTTTTTTCCCATTCTAAGTATTAGCAGGGAAGTTATACAAGCCTATAAACTATCAATTCTATGTCGTGAAATCCAACATTGCAGCTAATTTCTATTCTAACAACAAATTGTGAAAAAATTAGCCAAGTCTTGTAGCCTAACTTCGGATTCTATCATTTTTGGGAGTTTTCTTCTGTTCATCGATCGATTGGTGTTTTGTTTCGTTGACATTAGTTCATTGTTGGGTCAATAAGTGTTCAGACTCGACATCAGTTGAAGCCTTGCCGGCTGTTCACAGTGGGTTTCGTGGAAATATGTCTCTTCGTGGTTGTTTTCTTCTTTGTTGGTGTTGGTGCTGTGATTAGGATTTAATGGTGGTGCTTTTCTCTGCCACAGCCTTGGCTTTATCTCTAAAGGCTGGTTGTTTAATGCATGCAATTTTTTCCAGCGAGAGTGAGAGATGGTATTAGTTTGTCTAAAGAGAATATATTTTATTAGCTTTAGTTAATACAATGTGTGGTAATACTGTTATATTGTAGTATTTAATGCAATCTTTAGCTTTTTAATATAGCCCAATTTGTATTACTAATACATCTGAAAATCAATGTGTTAGCTCATACATCACATTCTTCTTATTCTTTACATACATAATTCTTTATTCTTCTTCTTCATCTTACAGACATACCCACTTTTGAATCTTTTTTTTCCTTCCTTTTTTTTTTCATCTTCATTCTTCATCTTATTTTTCTTATTTTTTTTATTCTCCCTTCTTCTTTTTCTTCTATTTTTTTCTCTCTTAGTCCATTGCAAATTCCTATTTTTTTTTCTTCTTCTTACACTGTGATTTGGATCAGTACTCATGAATGCGAACCTTCGTTTGCCGATTTTTGTAGCTAGAATGGAAATGAGCTTGATTTGAAGTTGCTGACCCTCAAGAATTGGATTTTGGAAGATTCCAGTGTGCTGGGAGATAATTTCTCTGACAAGTGGGGCGATGATCTTCCTTTCTTGTTCAAGGTAAATTTGATTTATTACATCATTTTGATATTTGTGTTTTTGTAATTTTTGCATTTTTAGTTGTTTGCTTGACAATAAATGCCGAGTTAGAAAGAGAAACATGAGAAAGTTTTTTTTTCTTTATTCTTAATATATATATATATACACACACACACATTTTTTTCAATTGAGCTGAAGACTATCTAAGATTTGGTGGAGTTTAAGTTTCACTCACCAGAAATACTGAAAAATATGAGACTCAACACTTTTTTTTTATGCAATTCATGCTTAAATATCTGTAACAAAAATGAATATTTGTTTGAATTGTATGTTAAGTAGTTTCTTTGGATCTAGCATTTATATGCGTTTAATTTCATGTTACAAGAACGTAGATTTTGATTTTGTATTTACTTTATTCTGTATCAACTTGATTTTTATGGGATTTTGGTATTTGCGGTTGGAAAGACTATATCAATTCAGGCTCACCTGGATAAAGAATTTGCAAGGTTTTGCAGAAGTTACAGCCAAGTGTTTGTTATCCCCCACCTCAATTAAATTTCATAAAAAAAGGAATACTTCTTTGCAAAGTGATTGGATGTGGAGTTAAAATGTGTTTTTCCCTCTCTTCTTTTTTGTTTGACCAATTGGAAATTAAATAGATTATGGGAGGCATTTGTGTTCTTTTTTTTTTCATTTTTTCTAATATTTTAGTTTTTCATTATGATTTATTTTTGGGTAGATATGGATATAATAAAAATAGTCCTATACAATGCAATATTGTACCAAACAATGTATTTTTATGCAAATTTTAATACAATCTTGTACCAAATTTTAACACATGAAGACTGAAGAGAGAATTTAACCTTGGAGCTTGAATGATGACTACTAAAGAGAAGACTAGCTCTTGAATGGCTACGATTGAAGAGAAGATTGGTTTACTAGTGGGGTGGTGGTAAATTGTGTGGTTTAAGTGTGAAAAGTGAAGATTGGTCTCTAATGGTGCTGGCTAAGCATAAAGAGTGAAGAAAATAAAGGGGCGTCTGAGGTGAAACTACAACAAGCAAAGCAAACCTTGAATTTTGGTGTTTTACCCAACAATAGGTTTTCTTTTAATTTTGTTTCAAATATATACAAGCTGGGTCAATTTTAATCAGGTTTTTCAAGTACATACCCGAAACCTGACCCAATGATTTCAGGTTCAAAAAAATGCAACATGAAACCGACTCGAACACTCAGTTTTTTCAACAGGTTAGCTTGAATTCAATCAGTTGGGCAGGGTTGGGCCAGGTTCTTAGGTTTTTGAACAGCCCTAATTTAATCAAATATTATGTTTAGAAAGAGATACTAACATTGCCTTCTTTGTATGAAAGATTCAACAAAATAGCCATGCCTAATGACAATAATTTCATTACCAACAAAATTATATATAATCCTTTTAATGTAACTGAATATGGGCATTGTATGTGATCGAAACCTAGTCCTAGGTCTACGTACCACCCATGTGAGGTGATACACAAAAATGGGCCCATGAAAAGGGCCTATGCCCCAGTCCCATTCAAATCACTTTAGAACAAGCCCATATTGGTTAGCTTACAACAAGTAGTTACCCTCAGTTCTGATCAGAGCTAACAAGTCATTTAGCTCTTTACGCAGATTGTGGTCGCTTCAATCAATCAAGGAGCCACTCCATTCACTCACTCATGACATGTGTAACTATCATAATAAATGCATGGCCCTCCTCACTCCATGTTTGACACCTCATTTTAGGCTTTGCAATTATAAAACACCAGTTAGATATGGCAATAAATGAGGGAATAACTCATCAATTGCTTCCTAAATTGCTCATGACATCAATAGGGTTAAAATTGCCTCTAAAATATAAGGCTAAAGCCTACATTTAAGAAGCATGCACAATTGAGAACCAAACTCATTTCATGCAAACATACTACTTTTTTTTCCTTTTCATCTAAAAAGAGAGGAACCCTTTGAGAACCAAGGCACCTCATTTAAAAAAAAAAAAGTTTTTCAGCAAGTACATTATTGTAAAAACTAGTGTGTGATAATACAATGAGAAAATTACAAAATATCTCATGTACCTATATTTCAATTTGTATCTTAAACTTTGTTTTAAAGAAAATTTTTTTATTAGAGTTTAATGAAATTTAACTAATATTCAAATCAGTTACTTATATAAACAATATATGGAGTTAATAATTCTAAATCATTAAATGCAATTGATAAAAAATAAGCCAAAACAATATTTTGTTAGATATATGTATTAATTTTATCAACTTTGATTACAAAATAGTTATGATTTTGACATATTGTATATATAATAGCTAGTTTGAATATTATTTGGTTAAATTCATTAATTTCTAATAAAAATGGGTAAGTTTTTACTTTAGCCCACCTTGTTTTGATATTTTTTTGTTAGAAATTTATTTAGATGCGGATTGTCTATAGTCATGTAACTCATTTACATGGCTTATTTGTGTCATGAATGTGACTGAATTTGTTTACTACTTGTTATAGTGAAGACATTGGACTTTCTTTATAATTCTTTGGTTAGTTTATTGAAGTGAAGGACCTAGTATCTTTCTCAAAAGCCTAGTTATTTTATCCTATTGTTATATGTTAGTATTATTATTATTATTCATTTTATATTTAATGTGTATAAGGAATATGAAAATGCATGTAACCTTTCTGTTTATATAGAAAATAGTAGAAGTGTGGTTAGGCTTTTGACGGTGGTATTCCATAGAGAATATAAAGAAAAGGGTATTCCATATAGAGAATAGAGAAGGCAAGGTTAGAGATTGGGAGATCCATTGTCCACTGTGTTTTGGATAGATTGCATACAAAATCCAAGTGCAAAAATTTAAGAATAGGCTTATGGCTTTCAGATCATATGTTGAGCCTTGTAGAAAAGTCTTGCAACGATGCAAGGCATTAAAGTGATTTGGATTGTGTTGGTGATGTGGGTCAAGTTGGTGCGTATTGGCTATTGATTCATCTAGCCCAATTGCTAAACTCTGGTTTAAAGCACCCCTTTAGCCTTAGGGTCAACAAGGCACAACCATCCACCATGGATGGAAAGTCAAACAAACAATTGAGAATATGTGAGTATTTAAAATTCCACACTACTATTCCAACTAGACACAAAGCCTATTGATAGAATTAATACCATAAAAGCATGCTGAAACATAGAATCAAAATTGTAAAATCTAGCATGCATATCTCAAGATCTAAACACACAATTAGATTTTGTATTTATCAAGATAAGGTTAAATTACTTAGATGATGATGAGCCATCAATAGTTGATCGAGAAGCCATAAACCTGCTTCTAAAATTCTGCACTTGAATTTTATATACAATCTAACGAAAACACAGTGGTAAATGGATCTCCTATTCCCTAACCTTACCCTATTTATTCTCTATATGGAACACCCTTTTATTGTATTCTTTACAAAATATCAACACTAAAAGCCCAACCACTCTTCTATTTTTTGTTCTTGTTTTTCTTTTTTATATAAACAGAGAGGTTATATGCCTTTTTGATATATTTTTTTAAGGTTTTTTAACACTCCCGGTACCTAAACTATGTTGAGTTTTACAACCAGGTACATACTTTTTTTTTGGCATTTAACCACCCAAACTCACCTTAACGTAGCACTATTACTACCTACATTATTTACCATTTCAGATTCTCTGTCTTCCTCACGTGCATCGTACGTGAGTAACAAAAAATGGAGTAATTTCTCACATTGCCCCTTAAACCGTCTCTCTCTCTCTACTCTCTCATCCTTCGCGATTCTAGCCTCCCAAACTCGATCATTCCCTTTCTGAAACAACATTTTGAAATATATTTTAGTAATATTTCAGTAAATCAACCACTAATATGTTCACAATCAAATACTTAGCCTTTCACTTCGTTTTATTTTCATTGTAATCCTGTGTCAGAGTTTAATCGAAGGAAACCTATTGGGGCTGAAAATGGCACACAATGTCGACGACGAAACGGTGGTCCTATATATCATAAGTGGTATTATTGGTATTGTGTTTATGAATAATGGAGTTTATGGATTGAGTGGATTTTAGGGTTTCAAAATTAGTTAGGTTTTAATGAATGTTTATATATGTTATCTGTTAGGGCATGGTTTTTAGGGTTTTAATATGGGGTTGGGTTGAATGAAAGATTTGAAATCCAACATTTTTATAAGTTTTGAAAATTAGGGCTCGTCCCACTAACTGAGAATCTGTTTCTTTTAGGGTTATTGTTGTCTATATGATTTAGTTGAAATTTGGAGTTTAGTTTGAAAAATACTTGTTTAGGTCCACTAAATTTATTTGTATGTACTTTATTAAACACTGTTGTTGCAACAATTAATGTTAATGTTTGATGGAATCTTTTAAGGCTTTAATGTCAGTATGACTGTGACAAGGCTTATAAAGCCTTATGAATGTGTAGGCCACTTGTTAATATAGAATGTGCATACCATTTTGTTAATATAGAATGCTTATATAACATGCCAAATAATATTGTTATAAACTATTGGTTTGACTAATACTTTATTGGAAAATTTTACTTTAGGGGTTAGGAAATATTCAATCCACTTTTTGAATCTTAAAATGCTTATAATATAGTTGTGTGGTTTCTATTTGTCTATATGTTTTATTAGATGTGTTTAGGTTGTGTGTTTCCTATTTGTCTGGATGTGTTTATTATATGTGTTTAGGAGGACCACTGTCCTATTTTTTATGCATTTATTTGGCTGTGTTTTGTAGGGTGAGTATATATTGGGTTGTGTGCCCCCAATCTGAAACCCAGCTTGCACCTGACTCACATGCTTTAATTATTAGACAAATCACTGGTCTAGCCCATTTTGAAACACGTTGTCTATTTAAAGCCAAATGTCATACACAAAAGGAGCCATAACCAGAAATGTATGAAAATGAATCATAGCCTTACTGGTAAGCCAAAGCCCAATTAAAGCCCAAGTTGAGTCAGAAAAATATACCTAGCCCTCACTGGATATTTTAGAAACCTGTGAAAATGATGTTGAGGCCTTACTGGAACCTCAAAGCCCACATGAATCCCAAAATACTACACAAACTGAGGACCAGACTCAAACACAAGCCCAAGTAATTTTCAACTTGATTCTCAACCTTCTTTGGGAAGTCAAAGTCCAATTAAAGCTAAAAAAGAGACATAAATTGAGGATCAACCCCCCTGTGGGGATAGATGCTGACAATTCAATCTATCCCATTGCATATGTTATGGCAAAGGTAGAGAGTAACAACAACTGGACTTGGTTTATAGAGTTTCTAATACAGGATTTAGGGATAATAAATAGTCATAGGTGGACTTTTATGTCTGACAAATAGAGAGGACTAGTTAATGCCTCAAAGGATATACTTCTTAATGCAAAACATAGGCACTGTGTTATGCATTTTTATGAAAAAATTTACACACAGTTTAAAAGGGTTGCTTTGAAGCTTGCATTGTGGGCTATTGCATGGGCAGGGACAATGCTTAGGTTTCAAGCTGAGATGATTAGAGTGAAAGAATTGTACCCTAAGGCATTTGAGTGGTTGAATAATAAGTTTTTTGTCCACTGGAGTAGGTCACATTTCAGTACTTGGCCCAAGTGTGATATGTTGTTGAATAATATATGTGAGTCATTTAATGCTGCTATACTACCTACAAGGGACATGCCAATCATAACCTTTTTAGAATGTCTAAGGGTTTATATGATAAATGGAATGGCAAAAAGGAGAGAGTTTGTCAACATGTGGATATGGGACATTGGACCAAGAGTGACCAAAATTGTAGAAAATAATATCGATTATGCAAAGTATTGTTTATGTGATTGGGTAGGGGACCTGTTATTCCAGGTTAGGGTTTCAAGTGAAAGTTAATATGTGGTGGACTTAAAGCAGCATACTTGCTTTTGTAGGGATTGGGACCTAATTGGTATCCCATGTGAACATGCTATGTGTGCTATTTTGTTAAGACATATGTATCCAATATCGTTTGTACACACATGGTAAAAACAAAGGCATTTTTAATGTCCTAAGCTTTTATGGTACACCTAATGAATGAGTCAAGTATGTGGCCACAAGTAAGCATGGCCCTACTATCTGCTCCCAAATACCCCAAACAGTATGGTAGACCAAATAAGTTGAGAATGAGAGGACCTGATGAAGCCCAAGCTACAAAATTGAAAAAGATAGGTGTCATTATTACTTGTAGCAAATTTGGCAACTCCAGCCATAATGCAAGGCTATGTAGAGCAAATAGAAGCCAAACAAGTGTGCAGGTCTATTGACTCTTTTGGATATTTTATAAATAAATTCATTTATTTTACTGTGAATATTAGTGTTTATTCACTATGTGCTACAATGTAGGCACCTGACATCACCATAGCCCTAATTGGACCAGCTTATACAGTCCCAACACCATCCCAACTGACAACTAGATGCCCAAATCCCACAACCCCACTTGGACCAACTCATACAGCCCCAACATCATCCCAGCTGACAACGACAAGCCTAAATGCTACAATCCCAACGCCATCCCAATCAACAAGGAGAAGGCCAAGACAACAAGCCCCAATAACTACTTCATCGAGATAAAGGAAACAAAGAGTATCATCAAGAAGTCAAGAAACAAGATAGGCATCCTACATAACTGACATGACTGTGAGTATTGAGTTAGTTGAGTTTATAACTAATGTGTGTGTCTTGTAATTGAACGTGCATATATAATTTGATGTGTGTGTTTTGTAATTGAACATGCATATATAATCTGAATTTTCAATAGAAAGGAAAGAGGAAATCAAGGCATGCAAGAAATGATCAATCAATGCAGCATCTAAGTCAACCAACCAAGAAAATAGCAAGCCAATTAGGTGATGCATCTAGTGTGACGTCCAGTGATAAAAGGAAAAAGAAGAAGATTGCCCAATGCTAGGGGACAAGACTTTGTTATATATTGTTAGGTTATTTTGAGTGGTTGTAACTAAGACTATGAAGTTACGTGCCATATAATAGGCACCCAATATTGTTTTTGAGATTGGCCAAAGTGTGCTTAGAAATGATTGTATTAGTAGAGTGCCAATTGTTTTGATGCATTGACAAAAAATGGAAAAATGGATTATATTGTTTCTTTTTTTTAATTGGAAAGATCTTTTATGATGCACACTTGTTTTGTCCTATTTCACTTTATGTTGCATATTGTTATGTATAGAATTGTTATCAACTAATAGTTCTTTACAATTATAAATAAACAAAATACTCTATTTCCACCTTTAAGGTTTACATTGCACATGCATCAAAACACAAACACATTAAATTTATGTCAACCAAAATACATTGCATTATCAAATCATAGTTCATTAACAAAAGGAATTGAAATTGCTTTTCATTGATTCAATCAAGGTTTACATTTTCTAATTCCATCAAGGAAAACACATCAAGCACTGTCACTTTAGTCTACACCTCAACTTAAACCTACATATATTAACGTTCAACACAAACTAGAACATAAAGCCTTTCTTAACATTAAGTTTTTGCACACAAATACATCAATTTGAGCATTAAACTACTCTGTCCAACATTACATTAATTTTTCCTGTGAAATGATAGTATAACAGGAGAAGAATAATCATTAACCTAACCAAGGTCACAGCTAACATTCTTCTAAGCCAATAATTTTCTTTTTCCATTCTTGACATGCCTCATAGTAATCTCGGTATTATTTGTGTTGATTGATAACACATTGGCGGATCACATCATAAAAAGAAACCACAACCACAATTTCTTGTGTTCTCCAAAAACCAAATTAGCTTACTAAATAATCATGCTAACTTACAAAGCCAATAATGCAATTTCAGATTAACCAAACGAGAATAACTTTGCAATTACACATGGTTTAATGCAATTTTTATTATATGTACCAATATGCAAGTTTAAATCATCTTCCAAAACCAATAATGTGCAAGATAACGAGTCGGGTTAAGTCTAACAGCTTCATATCAACTTGCCTAATCTCCATACTAACTCAAATTAGCTAATAATTAAACACATACTAACTCAAATTAGCTAAAAAGCAAACTATATTATATATCTATAAACAATAACACTTTTACGAATAACCTGATGGCACAAACCAAACACATCCCATACTAAACATTTACCATGTATATCTCACAGCCATTGAACCTTTTTTCTAGGTTATTATCTGTCTATGAAATTTTTTCAATGCTTGGCTTCCCACAATGACACATTATTGGCCCTACCATCGAATCTTCACCACCAATTTCGTCCATTATGGGTTGACAAAATGATTAAATATTGAGAGAGATGGAATATCAATGGTAGTTCTTCCAAATCTTAAGCAAATACCCAATTGATAGCAGTTAGAGTGAACAGAGGGTTTGGAAAAAGTTGAAATCAAAACTAAGCCAAGGATTTGGGAGGCTAGAATCTCAAAGGAAAATAGAGTAAAGAGAGGGAGAGAGACGGTTGGGGGGAGGAATGTGAGAAATTACACCATTTACTCTTGCTTTTGATACTCACGTGTGGTACACATAAGGAAAACGGAGAGTTTGAGACGGTAAATGATTTAGGTTGTCACAGTGCTATGTTAAGGCGAGTTTGGGTGGTTAAATGACAAAAAAAAGTTTGGGTACTTGTTTGTTAAACCCGACAAAGTTTAGGTACCCGAAGTGTTAAAAACCCTTTTTTAATACAAATATATAATTAATAATAATAATAACTTATAAAATTGGGATAAAACAACTAGGCTTTTGAAAAAAAAGACTAGGTTCTTCAGTTCAATGGGCTAATTCATAAATTACAATGAAAGTGAGTCCAATGGCTTCATTATAAAAATTAGTAAACAAATCTAGCCTTATTCATGACACAAATAAGCTCTGTAAGTGAGTTACATGATTATCAACAATCAACATATAAATAAATTTCTAACATTTTCCCATTTGGACAATATAATATAACATACATCAACAAACTCACTTACTACAAAATCTATCTAAACAAAATATCATTTTATCTAAGCATATTGTATGCCGATAGGGCACAACAATATACCATACTAGGTAGTAGAGATTCTCTCAGTAAATCTCCCAAAACTTGATACTATTTTAACTGTGTAAATTGCCATAAACCCAATCTAGGTATTTACTTTACCATGTGCAATTCTCCATCACGCAATATCATTTTATTCAAACGCATGTGTACAGACAAGATACAAGAGTATACTTAAACTAGATATTAGGAATTCACCATGGTACATGTGGATCAACAAACATATATACACAAAGATAAACGTTTCAAGCAGGCCTGCTAGACTAAGGAGCAACAATATGTATTAAACATATAATATATTTAACAATGATCTGCATACATACATGTATTCCACACAAGATGATGCTTAATAATATACAACATACAACTTGGACATTATTTCATATTACAAACTTCTATTGACCTACAACAGTATCAATCCACAATTTGATGCGGAACGCATGTTCATCAAATATGCCAAATGGCAAGCCTTTAGTCAGTGGATCTGCCATCATGTTGTGAGTAGGCGTATACTCAATAGTATTGAGGCCATATGTGGAATTATCAAAATATATCACGATAGGCCTATCAATAGAGTCAACGACTCCTAAATTACGAACAAAGTTCTGCAACCAAATCGTATGATAAGCGCCTAAAAACATGCCATATATTATGCTTTCACACAAGTCAAGTTCATTATTAGAGTTGTCACTTCTAGTAACTAATCCCATAAAATTTTATCATGGCAGTAATTGGTATAATACTAAAGGTGCTACTGGTTGTGGAAATAGCAAAACACAAGAATGCATGTATTACAAGATAATGTAAATGCTATCTTCCAAGCTCTCTTAATTTATATCAATGTACATAATATCGCTAGGGTCCTCATAGCACAAAGGATACCCATATATGGTCCAGGGACAATTAACCAAATCATTGCGATCAAACGCACTAAATTAAGTCACCAGTATGGTAACTTAGAACCTACGATTCGTTGTATTTAATCAACTTCCACTGTTTTTCGAAGCAAACTTACTAAGCAATTAAACCATGATAAAGTAGTCTAATTACCGTATGAACCTTAGTTTTTAAGTGGAAGAGAACAATTACATTGGCAATTCATGAAATAAATAAGCTAAGTCTTATGATAGATAAGTACTTATGCACATCTTACACACTATGTCAACTTTATGTTGATACCCATAAATTGGACAAATTGAGTCTCGCATTATGTGAATATCTAAGATTCTATTTACCATGTCAACATTTATTCCATTGTCACCTATGATAAAGAAAAATTAAGCTTTGCAATAGATAAGTAAAAAATTGCAATAGATAAGTAAAAAATTATACTCTATTATTCCAGCTAGGCACAAAGCCTTTGTATGGGTAACAAAAATAATAAATTTTAACTATGGGCATGTAAAATAAATTAAATTGGGAATGAAAAAATAAATTATTTGTTTTTTTTTTGGTCATTTAAAAAAAAAAACAGCAGCTAAAATCAGTAAATAATCTATCGTTCAGGTTGTCTCCTTTAGCCAACTTGGTTGTGGGTCAATTTAATTTTCTAGTAAATGGATCATGAGACTCATTTCGTTACCCATCAGAATCTTGCTGTTTCGACGACCATTTCTGGGCAGACTTGTGCTAAACTTTTCGTCTTGTCACTGGCATTAATTATCTTGTCCAAAAGAGTTACACCCAAGCGCAGAGAAACAATCAACCATAGGTTGTGGACCCAGTTTTTTAACCCACTGAAAAATCAAGATTCCAGCTACAATTTTCAGCTGGACTAGTTCTAACTTCTCCGTCTTGGTATGGGTAACAAAATACCTGGTAATGACAAAAAAAAATATATATGCCTCAAATAGCAAAACAATATAGACATAGGTATATCAATTTTACTCAAGACATGACATTCCTTCTTAGGCTTCCAAGTGGCACAGAAGTAACACCTGTTTCAGGCACATTTTAATTTCCATCATCTTTTTCATTCTTCGCGCCCAAACACAACCCACAATTTAGTTTGATTTTATTTATGTATTGTGTTACCGCATGAAATATTATAAGCATAATCCTTAATCCCCATGTTGAAGCCGTATTTACCCAAAAGTAAGATATCTCTCATAGTACATAGGCAGTAGGCCTAAAAGTTCTCTTCTTTCGGTTAGAAACATATGTCATGCTTCACAATCTTTCTTTTCTTTATTTTTTTTCCTTTTCCTTTTCTATTTTCACTAAATGAAAGCCATAAACAATGGGACCTTTTGAAGTAAAACTCCTATGGTTGCGTTTGGGACGCATAATTGGATCAGATCGAATATACCTTATAAGATTGGATCGGATTGGATATAGCAGGATTGAATTTCTCAAATCCTGTCATGTGTTTGGTGCAGTCTCGGATTAGATGACATGATTTGATATCTCATGTTTGGTGCATTCTTGGATTGGATTGTATTTCAATTTCATAAAATAATTTATATTTTATAAATTATATTATAAAATGTAATTTTGATTATTAATTTAAATAAACATGATATATAAAATATATTGTAATATAATTCTAATTGCAAATTTAATGAAACATAATGTTATGTCATTTCAAAAATATTAAACATAATTTAATAAAAATATAATTGTTCATAACAACCATAAACAGCTACTAAAATTGAAAAAAAAAATAACAATTAACCTAACATACATGTTTTAGTATACTCATAACAACTACTCCAATTGAGCAACCGACAATTAAACCGATGAAAAATGAACATTCATTTATGCTTTGATAATTGGGTGCACTATGATTAACCTCCATTTCCACTGTAAAGCATTTATTATTATTTTAATTGTGCGTTCATTGTATGAAACATAAGCTATTTTTGCTTCATCTATTGAATGATAAGATTTGTATGAGTTGCCTTTGAATCTATGAATTTGTTCTTGACATTCTACCCATGAGTCATAAATCTCTGGTTGTCTTCCTCTGAACATAACATATACTTTTTGATCAGCCAATACAAGTATCTATATATACAAAATATGTTAGTGTAATTTCTACGATATAAATAACAAATAAATGATTTGTGTATCCAGCATCTACAAGATAATAATAACCTAACATGAATAAATCATAATTAATTTTTCATTATATCTTACAAAACTAAATATTGTAACAACTAATTTTAAACTCCATCCAAATTTATTCTTACCAGTTGGAACTCTTAAACCATTTGGTATACTAACATCATCTCTGAGGACTCTAAAGGCCGAAGCTGAACCTTCCCAGCTAGATAATATGAAACCAAACATTATTTTCTGATCACAAACACCTAATACATTAGTGGCTAGCTCTCATTTTCATGTTCGATATATAGGCTTGTCAATATCAGACACATGAACCTTTATGAATGTTGTTCTCCCAAACAATTCTATACAGTTGATTATAATAAATTTTATAAGTCATATTACATTTATTTGTATAGTAACATAACAAACATGAAACATACCTTAAAACATTTTCATCTATCATCAGTACAGTTAGCAGGAACTGGTTCTGGAGATTTTAATAAGCTACCTTGCAACCGCAATACTCCATTCAACACCGAGTTGAAATACCTACTAATAGTTTCTCTTGAACGCTTAAATCTATTTCCAATGGTTCGGTTCTTTACATGATGAGCAAGTACGTGTAAAAAATACACTATATGCTAACCACATTATCTTTTTTAAAATGTCCATCTACATATAGCATAGCAAACTGAATGTGTTCCTATCCATTCTAAGTTGATTTACACATTCAATGTCACTATGACCTATAATACTATCCAAAACACTCAAACGAGTTTCATACCTAGTGAATGTATGATTCTTAAGCGCATACTTTTCAAAATGCCTATGCACCAAAATATAGACCATCATTACATGCACCAAACATATAATTACCCTTTCTAAATGCATCTTCTTTTCAATCAAGTACAATATAATTTTTCTTTCCTCATCCATTTCTACAACCCTAAAAAAATCATAATAATGAAGTTAGGTTCTAAACAAAAAAAAGGTACATTATACCAAAAATTATATATTTTTGCTACAATAAAGAAACTTGCTACAAGTTAAATCTGTTTAAGAAAAAAAGAAAAAATTATATCATGATAAGAAGGATATCATCAAATGAACCATATGATGATTATAAATCAAAGAAAAAAATATATCATGATAAGAATCAACATCAGTCTAACTTTTTATGTATCCATTTCGTCGATCACTAACACACCTAGCATTTCATATCTTCATTTAACAAGTTTTCCACCTAATTATGCTACTTAATCTCCCAAAAAGAAAGAAAAAGAAAAGCAAAACACAAAGACATCTCGTTGCTAATTATGGGTTTTCTTGCAGGCATTCTATGATTAATAGCTTAATCACAATCAGGAGTTTTGCAGTGGAGAAAAACAGCTCAAGATTGCTAGTTTTATACTAAAAAAGTAAATAGAAAATTGTGCAATCAGAAAAACAACAACAACGTTCCCTTACCAAATATTCTTCAATTTTTCTTTGTTAAAAATTTCCTCAAATGAATTGCAAAAAGTATAAACAAATAAAAATTGAGATTGAAATCCCAGAAAGAATAAAAGATAAGCAGCATATAGAAAAAAAAGATGAGAGGGTTCATATCATAGTTGATGGGATTGAACGAGTTCAAAAGCACAGAAACAATGATTTTCCCATAAGAATTGCATGTTAGCTAATATAATCAACACCACGTCGACTAAATAAACTTGCAGAGTAATATATAAATCCAAAATTCTATATGTATCAAACCCATAAATCATCACAGCAGAAATATCACACCTATATGCATGTTTCATCACAACATAAAATAAATAAATAAATAAATAAAAACTATATGATTTAGAAAACAAAATAAAAACACAAACAGTTTAAAGAGAAAACAGGAATAAACAAAGATTGATTTGCTTGCCTAGTATAGTTGTGATCAATTTGCTCTGCTTTGAAAGTTTTTTTATTTTTATTTTATTTTTTATAATTTCTTCGGAAAAAATCGAAATAGAAACAAAAATTGGAGATTGATGACGAAGATAACGAACAAAAGGTACCACATTTTTGAAAGACTAAGAGAGAGAGAGAGAGAGATTCCAAAGTATATAAACAGGAAAAAATTCCACTTTTTCACTAGATCAAAATCAAAATTCCACAGGATTCGTGAGGGAGCAATTTCCACAATAGCAAATAAACATTCACCCAATCAAAATCAAAATTCCATAGGAGCAATTTTAAAATTCCACATAGGAAAAAACCAGATCAGAAGAAAATAAAAATGCAAAAACCTATTGAGGGAGAAGCTGATTTGCATATTCAGTTGAGGGATGAGTTCGATTCGCAAGAGGAACATCAGAGAAGCCGTGAAGGAGAAGCCATGTGAGAGAAGAGGAACACCTGAAGTTTCGGTGTTTGGTGCTGTTGTGAGAGAGAAGCTGAAAAGAGAAGAGCTATTAGCAAGATTTGCAGAACTTGGAGAGGAATTAGAAATCCTAGTCCAGGTCTTACAATCTCATGTAAGAGGGTATAATTTCTAATTGTGTTGAAAAATGGACTAAATGAAGAACTGAATTTTCTAATTTGATTCTCATGGTAGCAACAAACATCGGATAAAGAAAGGGATGGGATATAGAAATCTAATCCCCTCCCTTATCTGGTGTCCCAAACGCAACCTATAGGTCTTGGTAGTGAAACCTTTTAGGTAGAAACTAGTGAACCGATTAAAAAAAAGTTAAAGAAAAAAAAATTTGAAATGTAATTTTTCGAATATACTTAAAAATAAAATAAAACTAAAACATCTATTTTTTTTTCCGTTCCCACTCATTCGTACACCCACTGATACGAAACCCCATTTGCTATTTCTTCCTCTTCTACAACAAATTTTTCCAAAGCGGCGGTTTTCCTCTACACCGCCACAAAACAAACTAAATTTAAGCATTAATTCCAATTAGATTCCATGGCATTTGGTTTAATTTCAGATCGCACCTTAAAGTTTCAAAAATTATTATTACCTCATTTATCATAAGAATATGTCTGTTAAATTATTTTCTCTCATCTACTGGCACATCAAATGAGAATGGTGCTTATTAACAGCGTTTAAACATTTTTCGTTTCTTTTCTCTCTTCTAATAGCATAAAATATATATAAGTTTTTAAAAATGTTTTTCCTTTCTCTCATCCAACAACTTTTATTATTATTTTTTAGTATTGTTGTTTTTATTAACACATATAGAGTTTTATAAATTTTAAAGAAATGAGTTAACTGCTTAGGAATCGTTTGTTTGTAGTCATAAAGCCAGGAAGAACACATGAAGCCTTTCTATTTTTTTTTATTTTTTTTAAATAATAGAAAAGAGTGTAATAATTAAGTAGAGGTAAAAATTTGATTGTGGCCAAAACAGAGAAACTGTACCAAAACCAATGTCAGTTCTCTATTGAATTCTTTCTCTCTCTCTTTTCTGTAGAGGTCTTCAAACACCCGCCAGGCGTTCCCCTTCCCCTCCCTCATCTCAAAAACCTCACCACCATCATCATATCCAACACCTACTTTTAATTTTTCTTTTAAGAAAGAAATAAAAAAATGTAAGGAGTAAAAAAAAAATCGATTCGTGCTAGACCCTTTTGATCTAGTTAATTGCTCAACCTAGACAAATGGAATAAAAAAAAAATTAGAAGTCAGATCTTATGCATAAAAAATTCAAAAGAAAAAAAAATCACATATGGAATAGAAAAAAAGAAAAAGACGAGAGAGGTTTGGGGATGGAGTTACAGACGGAGACAGAGGGAGATGAGGGAGGGAGGGAGAAGAGGTACATTTCAATTAAAGGTGAGATTCGGTGTTTATTTATTCAAACAGTAAGTGATGTAGAAACAATCGAAAATGAATAACAATAAACCCGTTAATCAACTAAGATAGAAGATCTGAAAGTTAATGGGAGACTAGTTTCATTCATAAAGCTAAAACGTAGCTCAACGTTTACAGTAATTGAGGAAAATTAGAGGTCCCTCGCGGAGAAGACGAGTTGGTCTATTTGAACTGACCAAATTAACAAAAATGCTACCGTATTAAGTAACGACTAAGCCACATCAATAAAAACAACAAATACAGTTAATTGAATGTAAAAGACCAAAAAACCCTTTTAAAACACATTCATGCTGAATATTAATTAAGGACAAAATAGTAATCTCATAACCAAAATTAAATGTGCAACGGTAACTAAACTCAGGTCTTTAAAAGTTGGTTTCCTTCTCCATTTCCTAGCTCTATTTGCACCGCATCAATCCCCTCATTTGTAAAAAAGCTTGCCCCGAGTGATTCTTGAATAACTGAAGCTTGATTCGAGGGAGTGTAAGGGCTGAGATCAGCGACATTGAAAATATGGGAGATTTTCAAGTCTTGAAGAGGTGGGAATTCGACTCTAAAGACTTCTGAATCCAAAAGGGGCCACGTTTCTTCAGGTAAAGTTTGTTCTAGGTGCCAAAAGGAAATCACTCCTTACGAAGATAAATCATCACCAAATCATCAACTTGGTATGTTTTCTCTCGTCGATGTCTATCTGTTGCATTTTTGTATGAGAGAATAACAGCCTTGATTGTTGCTTTGATTTGATTGTGAAACTGAACATAGGAATCAACAAAAGTTGATGCACCCATGTGGTGTAAGCTAGGAATAGACACCAAATCAACAATTGAGTTAGGACTTCTGGTGTAGATAATAGCAAAAGGAGCCAAACCAGTGGTTCAGTTAACCATGTTGTTATAGAAAAATTCAGCCTGAGGAAGAACTGAATCCCATTGTTTGGGTTTGTCACTAGCTAGGGACCTGAGCATGTTTCCAAGTATCCGGTTAACAACTTCAGTTTGGCCATCCGTTTGAGGATGATATGCACTGCTAAACTGAAGTTTGGTGTCAAACTTTTTCCACAAGACTTTCCAAAAGTGGTTAACAAAACAAACATCCATATAGATTTAGGAATTCCATGAAGCTTAACTATTTTTCAGAAGAAGAGAGTGGCTACATAGCTTGCATCAGAGGCTTTCTTACATGGCAAGAAATGAGCCATTTTTGAAAACCGATCCACAATGACCAAAATTGAGTCAGTTTTCCTTTGTGTCATGGGCAATCCAAGGATGAAATCCATGGACAGGTCTTCCCAATTGGTGTTAGGCACATGTAAAGGTGCATAGAGTCCTATATTTTGAATGTGGCCTTTAGCTCGTTGACAAACTTCACATTGCTGAATGAAATGTATGATTTCAGTTTTCATCTTTGGCCAGTAAAATCTGTTTACAATAGCACTAGTCGTTTTATCCCTGCTCAAATGATAGCACTAGTCGTTTTATCCCTGCCCAAATGAGCTGCAAGGCTTCATGAGTGAAGATATTGTATGATGAATTCCCTGAGTGATGTCCGAGGTACACAGAGTTGGTTTCCTTTGACAAGAATACCATCAATAATGTGGAAGTCATCAATATTGTTTTTCAGTAAACATTGATTTCAAATAGTAGAAAAATCATCATCTGTAGCATAGAGGTCTTTCAAGTGGTCAAAGTCTGTTAGCTTGAATTGTAGGATTGACAATAAAGTGTATTTTCTGCTTAAGGTGTAAGCCACCTTGTTAGATTGACTAGACTTGTGATGGAAAGAGTAGTGGAACTTCTGAAGTAATTCAACCCACCTAGCATGTAGATCATTCAGTTTCTTTTGTGAGTTAAAATACTTAAAAGGATGATGATCACTATGTAGGATGAAATCCCTCTGAACTAGATAGTGTTCCCAATGATGGAAGGCTCGAATGACTGCATATAATTCATGCTCGTAGGTGGTCCACTTTTGCTTGGCTGAACACAATTTTTAATGAAAAATTCAATAGGCTTGCCTTCTTGAATTAGAACTGCTCCAATTCAACCTTTAGAAGCATCGGTTTCAACTGTTTCAAAATTAGGGAGAGCCAAAACTGGTGCTTAAGTGAGTTTTTGTTTAAGTGTAGAGAAACTATCATCTTGAGGAAGACCCCAATTGAATTCCTTTTTCTTTAAACACTCAGTCAGTAGGACTGCAACGGTACTAAAACCCTTGATAAACCTTCTGTAGGAGGTGGCTAACCCATGAAAACTAATCAGCTGTGACACATTTTGAGGTGTAGTCCAATCAACAATAGCTTTAATTTTCTTAGGATCAGTGTGAATACCATCTTTACTGACAAAAAAACCCAAAAATAGAAGTCTTTCAGTGAAGAACTCACATTTGTGTAGGCTCAAAGAGAGTTTGTTATCCCTTAGGACTTATAAAATCTGTTTGAGCTGATTGAAATGGTCATGTTTAGCTTGGCTATAGATGAGTATGTCATCGAAGTATACAACCACAAAATGACCAATAAAAAGCTTCAATACCTGGTTCATCAACTTTATAAAGGTGTTGGGTGCATTACATAAGCCAAAGGGCATGACCTGCCATTCATAAAACCCTTCCTTGTTTTAAATACAGTTTTCCATTCATCTCCAGGCCTGATTCGAATATAGTGATAGCAACTCTTGAGATCCAGTTTTGAAAACACTTTAGATCCCTCTAGTTTGTCCAACATGTCCTCCAATCTAGGTATGGGAAATCTGTATTTTATGGTGATTTTGTTGATAGCCTTGCTATCAACACACATTCTCCAAGTTTCATATTTCTTTGGGACCAATAGAGCAGGTACAGCACAGGGACTGAGGCTAGGCTTGACTAGTTGTTTGTCGAGCAAGTCATCCACAATACCTTGAAGAACTTCATGTTCTTTAGGGCTCATTCTGTAATGTGGTAAATTAGGTAAACTGGAGCCGGGGATGAGGTCAATGTTGTGTTGTATGTCTATCATAGGGGGAAGCCCATCAGGCAATTCTGAAGGAGCTATGTAACTGAATTCTTGTAGCAGTGGTTTAAACATGTCTGGAATTTCAGTTGCTGGACCTTTTGCATCTTTTAAGATGAGCCCTACCATGGAGTCAGTAGGCTGGATGAGTTTTTGGAACTGAAGTCCCTTTGTAGACTGTGAAGTGGATGAGAGAGTAGACTTAGCATTGTTGGGAAGTAGAATGTGATTCTTGGTATGCCAAATGAAGGAATAAGTATTGGCTTTGCCCTCGTGGGTAGCTTGCCTATCAAACTGCCATGGTCTTCCTAGTAAGAGGTGGCAGGCATCTCCATCTGGACAACATTACAGGTGATGGTGTCAATATAATTGTTGCTAATAGAGAAAGTCATTTGGCACTGCTCAGTGACTTTGGTGTCAATCCCTTTTTTGATCCATCCAATTTTATAGGGTGAGGGATGTTGAGTAGTCTGCAATTGCAGGGCCCGAACCATAGCTTGTGCCACCACATTTTCACCATTGCCACTGTCGATGATAATATCACACACCTTTTTTTTATGGTGCGTCGAGTCTTGAAAATTGATTGTCTTTGGTTAGGCAAATGAGTTTTGGATGTAAACATTAATCTCTGTAAAATGCACAACACAGGTTCACCACTGTCAGCCATTAATTCCTCAGTGTCTTCTACAGGTTCTGTATTAGAATCCTCCTCCTCATAGCTGAATTCATCAACATCCTCATGAAGATGAATCACTCTTCGTTGAGGCAATTCATTGGACCTGTGTCCTGGTTGGTTACATCGAAAGCACTTGAGTGGAAAGGGTCGGGAATATGGGTTGGCATTGGTGGGGTTACTATTTGGTTTAGTGGTGGTCATTGGCTGTTTTCCTTGAGCTCGAGATGTGTTGTCTGTATAAGGGTTAGAATGGGGTGGCATGTTGGTGGTAGGATTGGTGACTTGGGGGCCTGTGTTCGAGTAGTGTTGGGGTTGAATTTGGGCTTGTCTATATAAAAATCTGGTCTCCATTTGGTTGGTTGTTTGTTGAATGGAGAGGGTCGGAATAGTTGTTTCTCCACTCAAGTGGGCATGTTGACAGCTGCATTCAAGTTCCAGATTGGACTTAATTCAAGTTTTTCCTGAATAGGAATTGAGAGTCCATGAATGTACCTAGCAACCTGTTGTCTCTCTGTTTCCTGCAAGTTATTCCTGGAGCTGAGTCTATAGAACTCATCTGTGTAAGCACTCACAATTCTCCCTTTCTGCTGGCACCCATGATACTGTTGATAAATGACTTGATCATAATCATTAGGCATGAACTTTGATTTGAGTAGCTGATTCATTCGATGCCACGATCGAATTGGTTCTTTGCCTTCCCTGCGCAGGTTCAATTGTAGTTGTTCCCACCAAGCTGAAGCCCCTCCACATAGCTTGTAAGCTACTAGTTTCACTTCCTGTACCTTAGTAAAATTCATGTAATCAAAGAAATTGTCCATGCTATGTATCCAGTTGAGAAAGTCCTGAATATGGAAGTGACCATCAAAGCTGGGAAGATTAATTTTAAGTTTAAAATCAGTGGATTCATGGTTGCGGTTGTACCTGTATCGCTGCCCAAATTGTGGCAACTTGGCACGACAACGAGGCTCTTCAAACAAGGAAACTTCAATTTCATCATCGGATTCAGGTCAATGAGTTCTGTTTTGACAACTTGGCACATTTCTGTGAAATGGTGGAGATAAATTTGCTAGATCTGGTGGTTCCGAATGGGTATGTAAAAATTGAGAAGTGTGTTGTGGAGTACGAATGGTAGCTGTGAGTGGTTGAGCAAATTCTCGATCCTTGCTGCCAGTTGCAGGATGAGTTGCCGAAGGTCCTTGAGTTGGGTTCAGTAAGGATTGACAAATCTCAAGTGTGAGGTTGTCAATCTTCTGCTCCACACCTCATATAGCTGCCCAAAGATTCTTCATATTGGAATCTTCGCTGTGGACTCGGCTACTTTTTTCATCGGAGTTGGCCATAGCATAAACACGGCAATCTCTGAGCTCTGATACCAATTGATGTAGAAACAATCAAAAATGAATAACAATAAACCCGTTAATCAACTTAGATAGAAGATCTTAGAGTTAATGGGAGACTAGTTTCATTCATAAAGCTAAAACATAGCTCAACGTTTATAGTAATGGAAGAAAATTATAGGTCCTTTGTAACATCCCGTCCCGGGAAGATATTGAAAATTTCTCAAAGTTGACAGAGTTGACCAATTTTGACCAAGGAAGGGCTCGGGGTTGACTTTTTGTGTGAGCGTATTTGGTTTTGACTAAGGTGCCGTTGTGTAGAGCTAGTCGATACGAGTTCGTAGACTAGTAGTACGCTCAATTCCGAGTTAAGACCGAGAAGTTATGGTCGTTTTAGTGTGAAGGGCATTTTGGTAATTTAGCAAAAACTGATATTTATGGGTGAGAAATGACCGTTTTGCCCCTGTCTGCATCTTTAAGAAATCTGGAATTTTCCCACGCATGGACCGATCCCCTCGCTGCTTCCCCTCCCCCTTCGCCGAGCCTTTTTCGCACTCCGGTAGCCGCCACACCTTGGCCAGAGTTGGCCGACCACCACCCCTAGATCGAAGCCGGCAACCTCCTCTTCCTCCCCGTACCAGTGGTTTGCCGTGAAACGACCCAGATCGCCGGAAATTGCAGCGAGACCGAGAGCTCGTGCAGCCCGTGCACTGTTGCGACACCACCTTTGGCCGGCCATATCTCACTGTTCCGGTGGAGTTAGGGAGCGTGCTTGGTACCGTTGGAAAGCTGGTGCGACGATCTACATTTTGGTACCAAGATTGACCCCGAAGACTGCCGTATCACATCGGAAAAAGGCCGCGAAGTCTCGGAAAAACCACCCGCGACAACCACCTTTCCACCTAGATCTACTCCGATCTTCGGCGAGTGGCACGACACAGCCACCACCACTAGCCTCAGACTGCTCCGGCGACCAGATCTGCATCTGGCCGGACTTCGGTGACCACCCCACGCGCCGTCACCGTCTTCCTCCACGCGCCGCCGCCGATCTCCTTCTTTTCCGGCGAGTGAGTGCTCACCTCCCGTCCCAATGCGTTCCTAGGGTCGTGGGCAAGCTTGTTGTACCTTCGATTTGGTCCAATTTTGGTCAGATTCAAAAACGCACAATCCCTGCCGAGGTCCGATCTTCCGGGACTGATTCCGATCAATTGCTGCGACGAATCTTGAAATTGAAGGTAGATTCTCGTTCCTTGCATCTTCAATTTTGTTTCGGTATAAAGTTTGCTGAAATCAGACTTGAAACGGAAAAATCTATATATTTTGGGAATTTTTGCTGATTTGGAACATTTTCGTAAATTTTGGAAATATTGGGATAATTTCATAATTACTAAAAAATTGAGCAATCATAGTAATTAGTATTTTAATCTTATAATTGGAAACTCAGAGGTCTTTATGAGCTTTCAGTAAATTTTTGGAATATATTATATAATTGAATTTAATATGATTGTGTGGTCGATAATCGATTGGATTGCGTATGTGGATTTGGGTATAATGAATAAATTACTTTGGGAATGTTTATTTTAAATTGAATTGTTGTGATTGAAAATATGGAAATTGGTGTAAATTGATTAATGCACAATGTGCAGAATTTATATATTGTGTTATGGTTCCCTAGAATAAATGATTTGGTGATTAAGAGCTGCTTGGCGAGGGATTATGCCGCCAAGTAGGGTGTTGCTAGCTTAGGCGAGGAATCATGCCGCCAAGCTGTAAGTAATATTTTGTTAAATTGTTGAAAAATGTTAATAGTAATTGTATCATATGCGGCATATTTAGCGTGAATATGCGATCGGAACTACAGGTAGCTTGATCCCTTGTAGAAAGGGTATGTAGGCAGCTCAGTTTTAGACTGAGTCCAGCTACACCATACTTAGACAATATATTGTTTAAGTGTTGGGTTGTGCACTGAAATGTGGTTTATTGTGTGGGAAAGACGTGCTGGTAGAATAAATTTTGTATAGAAATGTTTTTCCCTGCAGGTTATGACTTTTAGCATTTTGAGGAGTGTTAGAAACAGCCGAAATGCTGCCGAAATTTCTAATAAAATTTTTGGTAGTAGAGAAAAACCTTTCGGTCCGTTGGTTCTTTTTCGTTTGAAAAAGTGACTCATCGGACTTGAACGATTACTTGTGGCTTAATGGAAACATTAAGTCACGCAGGCAGGATCTAGTAGGGTTGGGTCCTGTCATCCCTTGCGGAGAAGACGAGTTGGTCTATTTGTACTGACCAAATTAACAAAACACGCTACCATATTAAGTAACGGCTAAGCCACGTCGATACAAAATGACAAATATGGTTAATTGAAAGTAAAAGACCAACCAACCCTTTTAAAACACACTCAGGCTGAATATTAACTAAGGACAAAATAGTAATCTCATAACCAAAATTAAATGTGCAACGGTAACTAAACTCAAGTCTTTGAAAGTTGGTTTCCTTCTCCATTTCCTAGCTCTGTTAGCGCCGCATCAGTAAGAAATATAACTTTTCTTCTTGGTCCTTTTCTGATGTTCTGCATATTTTGCATTTGTGCTCATATTGATTATGATGTTCATTTTACGACATAGTTCCTTTACAAATTGGGTTATAATTTTTTGGTTTTTTATTTTTGGTTTTTTCTCGCTCAGTATATTGCATTTCATAGATATACATGTATACATTAGGTCCTTACATATTTTTTTTTTGGTTACATATTTTCTAAGCCTAGAAGAGCCTACAAAAATGAATACTATTTTGGAAAATAGATGTCTACCAACATAATTACTGTTAAAGTTATAATTATGTAATATATGAACTATATAATTACAAAATAAACAATGAATTATCTATTAATATGGTTCTGAGTTGTTTATGATGCATTTTTGGGGTAACAAAGATAACTTTATATGCGAACCAAAAATGGGCATATTCAATTATCCACAATATGACATCCTATATTGAATTCACCAAACAAAAAAAAGACATCCTATATTCATCTATGCTTACAATTGAAAGCTAATTTTCATTGTAGCTTTTACTTTTGGCAAATTAAAAATTGGCAACTGACAACAATTAATAACAAAAAACCATCATACCCATTTTAGAAACATTAGCATAATTAAATTGTTACTGATTAAAAAAAAAAAAAAAAAGGAAAGTTAGGTTTATATATATAAAGAAAACACATGTTGTAGTTCTGAAGCTGTTCGACAATGGTTGACATTCTCTTTTGGTCTTCTTCAGGAAAAGACAAGTATGCAAGCATGCTCTCATCCATCTTTATCTTTGATTTCAACAATTCTTGGGGTTTAGCGTTTAACAAGGCTCAAATAGCGATTGATAGAATTAATACAATACAAACATGCTAAATCATAAAAGCAAAATTGTAAAATCTAGAATGCATATTCCAAGATCTATACATACAATCATATTATGTACTTATCAAAATAGGATTAGATTACTGAGTTGGTGATGAGCCAACAACATATGATCTAGAAGCCATAAACATGTTCCTGAAATTATGCACTTGGATTTTGTGTACCATTTAACCAAAACACACTAGACAATGGATCTCTCAGTCTCCAACTTTGCTCTTTGTATTCTTCATTTTTATTTTTTTTTTGCAAAATGAATATCTATTTTTGAAAATTCACTATAGTCTTGACATAAATTTTTTTTTCCACCTAAGGTCTTTTTTATAAATACACCACTGCTCAACTTATATATTTTAATTAAGATGATACTTTTTAAATATTTTGCTATATGTCACTATTAGTGATGAGTATCAATGAGATCTATGCTAAAATGATAAATACTAATTGGATGTTGAATTATGTATTAACTTTTAAAATGGCTAATAAAAAAAAACCAAATAAATATTGCTACATTATTTGCTACTTATTTGGTAAACAAATTTGATAACTCTTGTATTATTGTTTAACATTATGCAATAGTTTAAAAAAAGAAATTGGTTAAAAAGAACATTTTAGGGTAAATTAAAACATGAATAAACGATACAAAGTTGGCAAAGACCATTGTGATAGCCCTTAGGTAATGGGTTCAAAGCTTGGTGATGAAATCCACCCTCCCCAATTCATCAAAATAATAAAACAAAAAATATTTGCGTTAAATTGTAGTGAAATATCCAAAAGGTTTCATGGAATTAACTCTTATTTTTTTAAGTAATATTTTGTCCATAATTAGTAACATTTGATTTATAATTAATAATATTTGTCTGTAACGAATAATATTGTCAAAAATGAATAATATTTTGTCATTATATGTAATATTTGGTCCATAATGAGTAATATTGTCCATAAAGAGTAACATTTGGTCAATAACAAGTTCATAATGAGTAATATTCAAATCGATACCGAGTAACATTTTTCAAGAGTTTCATTGTGAACACCTTGAATAAGAGGGTTTCACCACAAAAATTTCCAAGATATTTTGTAATTTTTCCTAAGAAGATTGGTGGCTAAGCTTAAGAGGGCATTTTATTTCTTTCTAATGGCCCATGCTTATTTATTTGTTAGGCTGAGAGCGGTCTGGTTTGGGTGATTTTTCTGTAAAAATTCAAACCAAACGATAGTTGGCAGTTTAGTTTAGTAACAAACCAAACCAAACCAAATCAAACCGTCAGAACTACTCAAACCAAACCATTCATGAACAGTTTGGTTTGGTTTGGTTGAACGGTTTGAGCCTCGGCCTATTTGTTATTGTTGCAGGCTTGCAACCTATTTCTTATTGCACTTCCATTTGTATCATAAATTACAAACCAACTAAAAGTTAAGTAACATGGTTATTAATGAAACATCAATTCAATTATTCATCTAAATATTATAATCCAAACTCCAATTAAATTATAAACCAATGATCCATCATTTAATTCTACAGTCCAAAATTAATTTAATAATATAGTACAAATTCTAAAATCCAAACTAATTTCAATATTACAATACTAAGTTCAACCTAAAAATATCACAATTCAAAGTTCAAATTAAAAATATTATAGTCCAAACTAAAAATTGCATAACACATCCCAAACATAGAAAATATTTATCATTAGTAATAAAACATATTAAAAATATATATAAGTACGTGGTTTGGGTTGGTTCGGTTTGAAAATCACCCAAACTGCAAACCAAACCGTTAGTTACAATTTTTTGACATAACAAACTGAACCAAACTATTTACTTTCTACAGATTGAACTAAAAAGAACCAAAAGCAGTGGTTTGTTTCGGTTCGAATGGTTTAATTTAGTTTTGTCCACCTCTATGACTAAAGGGCCTTATTGAACTGGGCCTCTCTAATTCAAAATGGTGTTAGGAAAACGGGTTTTTTGTATGGATGCCGACTAAAAGAGGCAGTTGAAGAAATAAGTCCACTCATCTCAAAATTGCATAATTTTGCCAACATTTATTGCTCATTTAATATTTTTTTCCCAAAAAACCATTGTTTTCAACCTTCAAATCCCTCTCTATCTCTCCTCATGCACCATTTTCTCTTTCTAGATCACTGGGTGGTCTCCCAGAAAAAAAACTCCAAAAATTAGATTTTCCTTGGTATACCAAATATCTTGACAATCCAGTAAGCAAACTCTTCACAATCACAATTATCTCTCTCAACTCTTCATTATAAACATCACTAGCCCAGTTTCCATCTCCACCCCATTTGCCAATTTTTTTTCTCCCTTTTATTTCCTCTAAAGAAATGGAAACTCACCATTTTATCAAAACCTAAACACTGAACAAGACGATTTAGAGATAAATTAAAGAAATAAATCAAACATAAGCTATTAAAATAACATGGTTTCATTCTCACTGATAAATAATGGTTCTATTAGTCTATAAAAAAGGTAATAAAGGAAAAACAAAAATAAAAACAAAACTACAAAGAAAAATTGCAGAAAGTCATAGAAACTTTTTGGGTGTTTCAAAAGTGGAGTGTGGGTGGGAAGAGGCATGAGTGGTTGTTTCAAAAATATTATTATTGGGGTGTGGGGCCCATGGGAAAAGAAAGACACACAAATACATATTCTTGAAGGCTGGGGTCTTAGTCTTTCATTGCAGAGTCTTAAAGGAAGTGTTTCAATTTTAATACCATATATTTTGTAAATCATAAAGGAAATGAAGAACAAAAAACACAAATTTATAAAGTTTGGCAAAATTCTATGTCTCCGGCTCCAGTGGGGATCCATAGCTTTATTATTGATAAAGTGTAAAAGATTACAAGCCTAAGCACATATCTAACACTTTTTAACATCATAGAACAAAAGCTACAAAGCTTTTCTCTGCGATCTCAGTCAGAGAACTATAAACCCCAATACATGAAGAAGAAGAAGAATCGCTCTCATACACACCTTCATACAAAACACATTAATCAACTAACCTTAGAAGAATAGATAATATATACAAGCAAGCCACCTTGAAGTCACGGTCCAAGCAATCTGGAACCGTATAAACAACAAAGCTGAAATGGGCCTCCCATTAATAGAAAATGGGCTTAGGTATGCAAAAGGTTAGAAACTAGCAAATATAACAAAACTACACAGTATCAAACCAAAAATAATGTTTCAGAATTTAAAATACAACATGAAAATCACTCCAATTTGGTGAACTAACATACAATAGAACAGCAGAGGCCCTCGGAAAGATGTCACGGGTAATAAAAAAATTATTCCAATTTGGTGAGCTAATATACATCCCATAGAAAATTACTCAATCATTTTTTTTTCTAGAATGACAAATGGTGCCCCGGAAGAAGGTTACAGGTAATAAAAAAATTATTTCAATTTAGTGAGCCAATATATATCTTGTAAAAAATTACTTTGGTGAGCCAATACATATAACCAATAGAAACTTACTCTGTCAAATTTTTCTTTTTTCTTTTTTTGTTTCCCCAATAAATAATGGGACCTCGAAAGAAAGTATGGATAATAAAAAAATTACTCCAAAATTCTTTCTCTTTCTTTTCTATCCCTTCAACTGAAAAGATGATAATAAATCAAATACTCTATTTCCCGAGCAAGATGCATTATTTTTTGGCATTCTCGTTGAAAAGAAGCACTGATACCCAACTAACTTCTTGGGAAATTGAAGCAAACCCATCCATACAAGCGAGCACAAGAGTTTTTCATGAGAAAATAATTCTTCATCACATAAGCCCATGATGAGTAATTTTCATATGCTTTTTTTTGGAAGAACACGTGTCATAGAAAGGGTTTGATGTCACCATCCCTATTGGTTCAAGAGAAAAAATGAAATAAAATGAAATATATATGAAAAAAAAATTCCATGGTCATAGAGACTTGACTCTCAATAAGGTAGAATTCAATGAACCTCCAGTTTTGCACAACAAAACAAAAAAAAAAATACTTAGAAGACCAAGAAAAAGCCATGTACCATGTGATCTCCACTAGATGAAGGTGACTTACTGTGCCAGAGATGGAGAAGGATAAGAAAAATTCGAAGGATGGGTATTTGACTTTTTTAAGTTTTGTTTAAAGAAATGAAAAAAAAAATTAATTAAAGGTATAATGCGTAATTCAAATGATAAGTAAAGGTATAATAGATAATTCTACATAAAAGAACAATTAAAATTTGCATAATTATGAAGTTTTGCCACACGTGGGCTTGTTTTTTCAAACACCCCCAAAGGTAGAATCCCGTACAAAAGAAACCATGGAAAATGGTTTGTCCGTCTTCAAAGAAAATGACACATGTTTTTTTTAGTAATTAGAAGTTGCATTAAGTACAAAACACAAAAACCAGCCAGGAGCAGGGAACACTTAGAACACCCCTGCTTCCTCAACTAAGAGCTGACACCAAATCTCAACTAGAATAGCAGATAAGCAATAGTCTTAAAAAAAAATATCCATATTACTATTAAGAGCAAATTTGGTCGTCAAGTCAGCACACTTGTTCGACTCTTTAGCCACCCATAAAATGGACCAGTCATAATTCTGTAGATTCTTTATGAGAGTTAGATAATCATTCCTAGTATCCTATCTGAGAGGTTCTATCGATTAGAGAGCCTATGTAACCACGCCCCTAGCATGTAACATTCCATTTTGAGAAAAATAATAAAATTTCAAGTTTGACCAGTTTGACTTTGAGTAGGCTCAGAGTTGACTTTTTGTGTGGTTGTGATTTGGTTTTGACTTTGGTACCGTTGTGTAGAGCTTGTCGATACGAGTCCGTAGACTAGTAATACGCTTGATTCAGAGTTAAGACCTGGAAGTTATGGTCATTTTAGTGTGAAGGGCAATTTGGTAATTTGGCAAAAACTGATATTTAAGTGTGAGAAAAGACGAAAATGCCCCTGTCTTCATCCTTAAATTTTTTGGCCAAGTCTGGAATTTTCCAGCACACACCCGAGACTTCTCCCACCTTCACCGCGCCCCACCTTCCCACGCCAACAACCACCACACCGTGGCCGGACTTGGCCGACCACCACCCCTAGATCGAAGTTGGCAACCTCCTCTTCCTCCCTGTACCGGTCGTTCGCCGTGAAACGACCCAGATCGACGGAAATTTCAGCGAGACCGAGAGCTCGTGCAACCCGTGCACTGTTGCGACACCACCTTTGGCCGGCCATATCTCACTGTTCAGGTGAAGTTAGGGAGCGTGCTTGGTACCTTTGGAAAGCTGGTGCGACGATCTACATTTTGGTACCAAGATTGACCCCGGAGACTGCCGTATCACGTCGAAAAAAAGCTGCGAAATCTCAGAAAAACCACCCGCGATAGACACCTTTCCACCTAGATCTACTCCGATCGCCGGCGAGTGGCACGACACAGCCACCACCACTGGCCTCAGACCGCGCCGGCGACCAGATCTGCAGCTGGCCGGACTCCGGTGACCACCCTACGCGCCCCACGCGCCGCCCACGCGTCGCCGCCTTTTTCCTCCACGCGCCGCCGCCGATCTCGTCCTTTTCCGGCGAGTGAGTGCTCACCACCCATTCCAACGCGTTCCTAGGGTCGTGGGCAAGCTTGTTGTACCTTCGATTTGGTTCAATTTCGGTCGGATTCAAAAACGCACAATCCAGGCCGAGGTTCGATCTTCCGGGATCAATTCCGAACATTGGCGGGGACGAATCTTGAAATTGAAGGTAGATTCTCGTTCCTTGCATCTTCAATTTTGTTTCGGTATAAAGTTTGTTGAAATCGAACTTGAGACAGAGTAATTCAAATTTTGGAGATTTTGCTGTTAAGGGTATTTTGGTAATTACTGAAATTGAAGGGCAATTTTGGTATTTAGTGTTTTAATTTTGTAGTTGGAGACTTAGAGGACTCCTTTGAGCCGTTGGTTAGTTTCGGTAATTTAAAGAGTGTTTTGGTAATTTATTTTAGGTGTTCGTGCACGTTCGAGGGCTGGATTTGAGCTCCAGCAGGAGCACGCGTCAGACCTGTGAGTGCATTTATTTTCTAAATCATTTTGGAATTATATATTATTATGATTTAACTGCATATGATTTGTTTTGATTGAAATTTATTGCGCTTTTAAATTATGTTTATTAAATATATTATATTCAGATTTAAATTATTGATGATTTAAGACTAAATGTGCATTTGTGTTTTAAATGGTTATCGGTGATTTTGATATTTTGGATATTTTACAATTTTGTGAAAATTGGTGATTTAAAAAAAAAATTATGGCTTTTGTGGAATTTAAGAATTTTGGGGCAATTTTCTGATATGCGAAATATTTGATTGTTTTTCGTAAAATTTTTCAAAAGAGAAGATTTTGGAAAATTGTTTAAAAGTAAAAGGATTTGAAAAATTGTTGATATTCGATGATGGAGGATTTTAGACGTGATTTTGAGGAGTACCACACGGTATCGAGATGTTGATTGAGATGTATTATTATGCGCGCTATATGTATTATGCCATCCTCTGCTGCGGACACGTGTCGGGAGAGAGATGATGAGGATCCTACCATGATGGATTTGGGACGCCGGTTCGTTGTGATGAGTTTACCCCCCTCCCCCGCCTGTGACGCCATCAGGACGCGGAGGGTCACACAGCACAATACTATGCTGTGGTACCGATTTGGATTTATATGGATTGGATTTATATGATTTGGATTTATACGATTTGGATTTATATGATTTTCGATTCACGGTTGCAGTTATGATTTTGTATTCATGGATTTTGCCTCATGATTTTAGATTGTGGTTTTGAATTTGTGGGTTGGAGCCATGGTATTTGGTTTTAGATTGGTGTTGGATTTAACAAATGTTCTATTTGCCATTTTAATCAAACATGATTTACGAATAAATTTAATGTTTCTTGTTGAGATTATATTTATGGTCTTAGAGATTGATTCGTGTTTTCAATGATCGTTTTAAATTAGGTTTTCGCCCCACAAACTGTTTTATAATGATTTAATGATTTTGGGGATTAAACCAAGGGTTTTGCGAAATGATTTTCAAAACGGGGAACCTTTCAACTGAGTGACGTGAGGTTTGAGTGTAAATGATTTAAACTGTTGAACTTGTATTTTGTAGTTATCTAGGAGCACTCACTGAGATTTTATATCTCACGTTTTGTGTTTTTAACTTCGTTCCCTAGGTCCTAGCTGCAGGTCCTCGTGAGCTACCATCGGCATCGCATCCGCATATCGCATTCGCACTCGATTTCCGCTACTACTTCTTCTTATGTATTAAATCATGTTCTCTTTATTCTGTTTATTGTTGGATTTGTATCATTTATATTTTGTTATCTCACTTAGTGATTCTGTCATTCCCACATTCTCCTTAATCTGTTATGTTATTTATTTCAGTACGGCTAGTTGTTTGTTGCAATGCATATCTTATCAACTTTTTTGTCCTATTTATTATTTTATTTTTTATTGAACTCATTTTCGGAGGAGGATTCTATCGGCTGCCCCGAGGGGTTCTGGTAGAATCTTCCTCAGGCAGGGCCTCTCCGGTTAATCTGGAGGGATTTCCGAGGCGGGTCCTGTCATAGCATCGCTACACCATTCCATTTTGTTCCAGTTCTTCTCGGCAACTATGGCTATGGTCCAAACCAGGGCTTTCAATTCAGCTGCTTCCACCGTTTAACTAGAAATCATCTTAGCTGCCACTATTTTTGTTCTTCCCCAACAGTCCCTGACCACAATAGCAACAGCTCCCCAACCCTTATTCCACGCAGCATCAACATTACAGACCGACTGTTGTCCCTAGGCAGAGACCACCTCGCCACACCTAAGTCACGACCTTTGTCCTCCTTTTTCTCATCTGAAATGGACATAAACTCCATGACCGATTCTTCCCAAAATGCCACCACTTGGGCTATATCCTTCTTGTCAACAAACAATTTATCATTTCTCATAAACCACATTGAGTAAAAAAAAAACAAGCCATAGTCAAGGCCATATTGAATTCCTCAAAGCCAGGAAGGGAAATACACCACAACACAAGGTCCTTAGTATTAGCGACCGTTATTCGAACCACAATTATATTTTTTCTGGTAAATGTTGTAACATCCCGTTTTGAGAAAAATAGTAAAAATTTTAAGTTTGACCAGTTTGACCTTAAGTGGGCCATAGGGTTGACTTTTTGTGTGCTTGTATTTCGGTTTTGACTTTGGTACCGTTGCATAGAGCTTTTCGATACGAGTCCGTAGACTAGTAGTACGTTTGAATCGGAGTTAAGACCAGGAAGTTATGGTTGTTTTAGTGTGAGGGGCTTTTTGGTAATTTGGCAAAGACTGATATTTATGGGTGAGAAATGACCATTTTGACCCTGTCTGCATCTTTAAAAATTCTGGAAATTTCCACGGATGCACACCCCCCCTCCCGACGCCTCCCATCCCACCTTCACCGAGCAACCTTCCCACGCCGGTAGCCACCACACCGTGGCCAGAGTGGGCCGACAACCACCCTTAGATCGAAGCCGGCGACCTCCTCTTCCTCCCCGTACCGATGGTTCGCCGTGAAACGACCCAGATCGCCGGAAATCACAGCGAAACCGAGAGCCGGCGCAACCGTGCACAGTCGCGACACCATCTTTGGCCGGCCGGATCTCACTGTTCCGGTGGAGTTAGGGAGCGTGCTTGGTACCGTTTGAAAGCTGGTGCGACGATCTACATTTTGGTACCGAGATTGACCCAGGAAACCACCAGAGAACGGTGGAAAACGGCCGCGAAGTCTTAGAAAAACCACCGCGACAGCCACCTTTCCATCCCGATCTACTCCGATCGCCGGCGAGTGGCACAACACAGCCACCACCACGAGCTTCAGACCGCGCCGGTGACCAGATCTGCACTTTCCCGAGCTTCGACGACCGCCACACGCGCCGCACGCGCCGCCCACAGCCGCCGCCGTCTTCCTCCACGCGCCACCGCCGATCTCATCCTTTTCCGGCGAGTGAGTGCTCACCTCCTGTCCCAACGCGTTCCTAGGGTCGTGGGCAAGCTTGTTGTACCTTCAATTTGATCTAATTTTGGTCGGATTCTAAAACGCACAATTCTGGCCGGGGTCCGATCTTCTGAGACCGACTCTGATCAATTGCTGCGACATATCCTGAAATTGAAGGTAGATTCTCGTTCCTTGCATCTTCAATTTCGTTTCGATATAAAGTTTGCTGAAATCGGACTTGAAACGAGAAAATCCGTGTATTTTGGAGATTTTTACCGATTTGGGACATTTTTGTAATTTTTGAAAATATTAGGGTATTTTTGTAATTACTGAAATTGCTGGGCAATCTTGTAATTAGTGTTTTAATCTTGTAATTGGAGACTTAGAGGACTCCTCTAAGCTGTTGGTTAGTTTCGGTAATTTAAAGAGTGTTTTGGTAATTTATTTTAGGTGTTCGTGCACGTTCGAGGACTGGATCAGGGATCCAGCAGGAGCACGCGTCAGACCAGTGAGTGCATTTATTATCTAAATCATTTTGGGAATATATGCTATATTTGATTTGAATTTCAATTAATGGTGTGAATTGAATTTTTCCTTATGCATTAAATTTTAATTATTAAATATGTTTTTGATGATTTAAATATTTGCATGAGTTTGATGTTATGATTTGATGAATTTCCTATTTATTTGGAATCAATATAAATTTGTGTTTTGATTGATTGTTTAATGGATTTTGAAGTTTTCGGATATTTTACAACTTGTGGAAAATTTGGTGAATTTAATGTGATTTGAGCTTTTGTGAAATTTAATAAAGTTTTGGGGCAACTTTTCTAATAACTAAAGGTTTGATTGTTTTGAAAATTTTTCTAAATAGTAATTTTTGGAAAATCGTTGAATTTACTGTGATACTTGTAAAGGTAAAGGAACTTGAGAAATTTTATAAAATCCGATGATCGATGATCTCGGAAATGATTTTGAAATGTTTCATGATTTTGAGGAGTACCACACGGTATTGTATGATGACTGAGATGTACGGATTATTGCGCGCTATATTATTATTATGCCATCCTCTGCTGCGGACACCTGTCGGGAGAGAGATGATGAGGATCCTGCCATGACGGATTTGGGACGCCGGTTTGTTGTGATGAGTTTACCCCCTTCCCCCCGCCTGTGACACCGTCAGGACGCTGAGGGTCACACGGCAACGATACTTTGATGTGGTACTGGATTGATTTATATGGTTTGGATTTATGGATTTGGATTATATGAGTTGGATTTATATGATTTGATTTATAAGACTTGGATTTATGAATTTGGATTTATACGATTTGGATTTATATGGATTTGATTTATATGATTTGGATTGATATGATTTGATTTATGGATTTGGATATGGTTTTGGATTCATACGATTTTGAATTTATGGGCCGGAGCCCATGATATTTGGTTTATATCGGTTTGGATTTAGCAAATGTTTCTACCTGCCATTTTATACAAACATGTTTTCAAATAAATTTAAATATTTCTTGTTGAGATTATATTTGAAGTTTTAGTGATTGATTCGTGATTTCAATGATCGTTTTAGATTACGTTTTCTCCCTTTAAACCGGTTATAATGATTTAATGATTTTGGGATAGACTAAGGGTTTTGCGAAATGATTTTCAAAACGGGGAACCTTTCAACTGAGTGACGTGAGGTTTGAGTGAAAATAATTTTAACTACTGAGCTTATATTTTGTAGATACCTAGGAGCACTCACAGAGATTTTATATCTCACGTTTTGTGTTTTAACTTCGTTCCCTAGGTCCTAGCTGCAGGTCCTCGTGAGCTACCGCCGGCATCGCATCTGTACTTGACTTCCGCTACCGCTTCTTCTTATGTATTAGACTCTTTTCCTTTATTTCCGTTTATTGTTGGATTTGTATTATTTATATTTTTCTGGCTATCACTCTTAGTGGCTCTGTCATTCCCACCTACTTCATATACTGTTTTATTATTTATTTCAGTATTACTAGTTGATATTGGTTGCGATGCATATCTTGTCTTACTTTTCGTCTTATTTCTTGTTTTATTTGTTTATCAAACCCCTTTTCGGAGGAAGATTCTGTCGGCTACCCTGAAGGGTTCTGGTGGAATCTTCCTCAGGCGGGGCCTCTCCAGAGAATCTGGAGGGATTTCCGAGACGGGTCCTGTCAAATGTTCTTCGATAATAGATTGGTTTTCTTTTTTTAAATTTTAATTTTTCCTATTTAAGTATGTATCACTTTATTTACTTCAAATATTTGCTATTGTTATTTATAGTGCTAGTTAGTGATTATTAGAATTTGTGAAGTACCATAAATAACTATAAACTTTTTAAAAAGAAAAAAGAAAAAACGAAATCCAACGCAATTTTAAAAACTAAAACTCAACACTTGCTATCGTTTGGTAATGAGTTAGTTTTTATCTTTTGCTACATAACTATGTATTATTTGCTTATCTTAAATTTTTGTTATTGTTAAATAGTGATAGATAATGTTTGTTAGACATCTCAAATTTCACACAATTAGTAAATAATTGAAAAAGAAACTTAGGTTTTAAATGCATGCTTTTATGTGCAAAAGAAAATAATTGTACATGCTTTTTCTTGGTGAATGTTTTAGATAAGTCCAATAGAAACTTTTACTTATATTCTTTTTTTTTTCTGCATGAATATTATAATTTGATATTTCTTCTCATTTATTACTGTTTTCATGTCACTTTATGTTGTGTATTTATTATTATTAAAAAAGTAGAGCTTGTTATGATATTATCAATATCATGATAAAATCATTTATGAATGCTTATTATCCATTTAGATAAGATAAACACAAATTGTATATGATATTTTTTTCACTATATATCTATGTCATATAAGAGCTTATAAATAAGACCCCTTCTATCATTGTATATTCACTCAAAAAAAAAAAAAAATCAGTTATTTCATTTTCTTCTTTTTGTACATTTTTTCTTACAATATTGTTTCTTTGTTATTTTCTTAGTTTATAACACGTTATCAGCATGAGTTCTAGAATCTACTTGTGGAGACATTCTATAGAGCTTTACCTGCATAGATCTAGTTATGGGAAAAGACTGTGGCAATTGATCGTGATAAACCTCATGAGATTCTTCTTCTCAACTTCTTTAACTCCCCATATCTTTTACATGCTACCATCACGGCTATGCATTATGGCAACACCTAACAAAGACCAGGTTCTTACTACTTTTCTTCTTTTAATTATTGACATGCTAACAAATTTTTACACCAATTAATGATTATATATACTATTGGCTATTGATGTAAAATTATGGCACTATTAAATATAAAACGAGTTACTGACATATTTGCTATCAATTTTCCTATTGACTTGGTTTGATATAAATTTGTTTTATATATGTACTTTCTTTTCTATATGTTGTTGTCTCATAAGTTCTATTTCTACATATATGCTCTTTTACATTCTTTTTCTTTCAAAATATTTATATATGGATAAATAACATTATATATTTTTGTAATTGTTAAATTGATTGATATAATTAATTGATGTCATATTGCGCTCACACATATATATGATGTACAGATGATGATGTTGTACATGCATGCTTTCTTTACATTTGTATGTTTCTGTAAAATAATAAATATATGTGTGTATGCTGAAACCGAATTTTATGTTCCTATATATAATTTTACATGTCAGTTTTAGACAAGTGACACATGCTATTGAGTTTTTCATGTCCTACTATTCCCATCAATATATGTCGTATGCATATACACGTTATGTTCTTATAACATTGTTTCTATTTTTATATGGCATTATTAGTTTGCATATACTATGATAGTTGAATCGTCATATGTATAGTGCATATGATATTCTATAAGTTCTACTGCACCCTATATGCATATTTATATATTTATATGTGTCATCATCTATCTAAATTAATTTGTTTGATCTTTATATACATATAAAATGAATGATCTATATTTTATAAATTTACCATAAACCAATTGCATCAATGCATTATTATACTTATTTATTATTTATCAATTTATGTATATATGCTCATCTACCATACCATAAATTGAATGACATATTTTTATTGATTAATTAGTATGATTATTTATGGGCGATCTTTATAATTGCTTTGTTTATGGATAATGACCTAAATTATATGACTTTTCTTCTATGTAAGTTCAAATATTAATTATTTGCATACATCTTCTTGACCAATTAGATTTTTTATGTCCATATTTCTTTTAATATCTTTGGGACTATATGGTTCGGTTTGGATAAAAAAAAATCCAGTCTTGCTTATAGTGTGTTAATTTATGCTTTTACTAGAATTATTTCTTAATATTGTTTATGATGCTATATATGAACTATAGCACTAAAATTTCATTTATATTTTTTGAACTTTCATAAGTTTACCTTAGCTTTGATAAATGCATATAAAATCTTATGTTATACTTCATAATATTATTTTAGGTTAATTACTTTGGAAGTACCTGAACTATATTAGGTGTCATTAGTAGGCATCTAAACTTTTTTGTTTTGGCAATTTAGTATCCAAACTCACTAAAATGTTGCATCGTTAGTACCTATGCTTATTTCCATTCACAATTTGTTGTTATTTGTATGTGCTATGCATATGATAAATAATAATAGGGACAAACAGGTAGTTGCATCTCTTCTTCTTCCATGTTTTCTCTCCCATTTCTGTAACACCACACTCTCTCTCCAACCAATATTGTCTCCAATTTAGTCACCGCACTTCAGACGGTATGAAGTTTTTGATCAGACTTCCCAGGGGGTCACCCATCCTAGGAATGCTCCCACTGGAGCACGCTTAACCCCAGAGTTCTTCCAACTCTGAAGCCAAACGCTCTGAAAAGGCCTTGGTTGTTAAGAGAGTGCTTACTTTACATTTGAACCATTACCACATGACCCCCTTTCCACACCCGGGCGATGTGGGATTGGACACCGATCTCTGCCAGTAAGGTCGCCTGCTAGTGCCTCGCACCCGCCCACACTTACTCTGGCTATGCCAGTAAGGTAGCCTGCCAGTGCCCTTTGCACCCGCCCACACTTACTCTAGCTTTTTAGATCCGGGTCGTCACAATCCACCCCCCTTGGGGCCCAGCGTCCTCGCTGGCACATTTTCGGCCGGGTACAGGCTCTGATACCATATGTAACACCACACTCTCTCTCCAACCAATATTGTCTCCAATTTAGCCACCGCACTTCAGACGGTATGGAGTTTTTGGTCAGACTTCCCAGGGGGTCACCCATCCTAGGAATGCTCCCACTGGAGCACGCTTAACCCCAGAGTTCTTCCAACTCTGAAGCCAAACGCTCTGAAAAGGCCTTGATTGTTAAGAGAGTGCTTACTTTACATTTGAACCATTACCACATGACCCCTTTTCCACACCCGGGCGATGTGGGATTGGACACCAATCTCTGCCACTAAGGTAGCCTGCCAGTGCCCTCTACACCCGCCCACACTTACCCTGGCTCTTGGATCCAATCTCTGCCAGTAAGGTAGCCTGCCAGTGCCCCCCTACACCCGCCCACACTTACCTTGGCTCTGGATCCTGGTCGTCACAATTTCTCTCTCTCAACTCACTATTTTCTCTATACAATTGTAACTCGTGCATGGAGAAAAATAAAAGCTCATAATTCTCTTATCTTCTCTTCCTTTCTCTTTCGCCTCTAAACCAGATTAACCAAAATAACTAAATTTCAAATTGGAAAAAAAAAACAAAAACACAAAAAAAGAGATGAAAGAAATTAGATTGATTAAATCTTTGTATTTTAGATTAAATTTATGTTATTATATGTTGTATTTTGTTTATGGTTGAAAAATGGTAAAAGATTAAATGATTAAATTGACAAAATGCGTATAAATGGCCCCAAAGAGATCCTAAACCCGTGCATAATGTGTTTTGAGTTGGGTATGAAATTTCAATGGGTATTGCACCAAATTGACCTTGGACTTCATCGCAAATGAAGAGATGAAACCAACGTGATAAATTTGGCCGAAATGATGGCCAGAATCGTAAGATTCCGACGCGTCAAACAATTGGGCTGCTTGACTCGGTTCAATCAAATGAATCGACCCACAACCAGTCTTAAGGTTGGGGACGACCTAAGACAAAACTGTTTTGATTAGTATCAGTTTTTGCTTTTTAATAAAGAAGCGAAACAGTCTCATGTCGTTTTGAGAAACCGAAACGAGTTTACTAAATAAGCAAAACAGTGGCATGGCATTTTGAGAGATTAAAACGATGTCGTTTTGGGTCGTCCCAACCTTGAGATGGGATGCGGGTTGACTTTGATGCGTGTCGTAAACACCAAAATTAATTACTGAATTCAAACACTACCGTAGTAGTGGTAAGTTCAGGTCGATTCCACAGAGACTGATAATCAAACTCAATCTATTCCAATTAAAGTAAAATTTAAAAGACAAAAGGGATTTTATGTTGGCAAATTCAAATATTAAAGAAAGCAAATTAATAAATATTGAAAATAACAATAGGAGAAAACTTTGGGTCAGAGTATCTTCAATTACTAAAGAACAGGTGATCACAAACAAAAATATATCCAAAAATAATCATTCAATGTTGGATTGAATAAAATAGCACGGCCAATTTTATTCTAACTCTCACAATTAATTAATTCAGATACGATCGTAAATTAATCCTAATTCTGAAATATCTAAACCAACGTGATCTAAATTAAATCAGAACAGCATTAAGAACAATAGCAACCAACAATAAACAAGTTCTACAAACGTTGTAAAACTTTAATCTATCATGCATTCTTCTAAGAAATTAACAAAAGCTTAGCATGCAATTATTAAAATCAAAGTGCTACTAAATATAGAACATTCAATACGATTGAATTCCTAATTAGCAAATACCCAATCCACAAATAATTATAACGGATCAAAATTATAATTAAAAGAGAATTGAATAATAAACAAATAAATTGGAAGAACACAAATTGAATAATTATAATTGAATTAAAACTTATAAACAATGTCTCACACCTTATACTTTAGCAATGAACAATACTCTTTCCCAAGAGACAAATTTAGCTACTCATAATTGTTAGAAAACTCTCTCTTTTTGTTGTTTTTGCTCTAAAAACGGCTACCCTATTACAAGATAACTTAAACCTATTTAAACTAAAAACCTAGGGCTACAAAACACACAAAAACGTGCCTAAACGGACCAACTTTGCGCCCATCCAGGCTCCTAGCCAGGCGCCTGGGCACTGCACCTGGGCTGCACTGCCTTGCTGCCAACGTCCAGTTAATTACAGTTTTGCCACTGCTTCTTCAGTTTTTCTGTTTAATTACGATTTTGCCACTGTTTCTTCATTTTTCATCACTTTAAGCTCAAATCCACCTAAAACATAGAAAAATATAAATTAATCCATTTTAAGTGAATAAAACATGCTCAAATCAAGTATTAAGGTATATAAAATATATATAAATTGCATCCCATCAGACCTGTTTGACTGAACGATATCACATGACTCAGTTGTTTGACCCATCGAAATCTTACGATTCCGGCTATTGTTTCTGGCTAAATTTGTTATGTTGGCTTTGTCACTTCATTTCTGATGAAGCCCATGAGTCAATTTTATCTAAAAACCATTAGAATTTCAAACTCAATTCAAAACACAAAATACACGGGTTTGGGACCCCTTTCATGCAATTTTGATCATTTTGGAAATTTAAACATGCAATATTCTACCATTTTCAATCACACAGCACACTACAACATGCAATAACATAAATTTAGTCTATAATAAAAAATATATATAAGAACTGGTTTCCTTATTTTTTTTTCTTTTTTTTTTTCGGACCTTTGGTTTTAGTAGCTTTTGCTTTTTTTTATCCTTTCTATTCTTGACATGGAAATTGAAGGTGGGTTTGTGTTATGTTGAGAGAAAACATAATCACTGA
This sequence comes from Ochetophila trinervis, assembly GCA_003254975.1. NCBI lineage: Eukaryota > Viridiplantae > Streptophyta > Magnoliopsida > Rosales > Rhamnaceae > Ochetophila > Ochetophila trinervis. The sequence continues at coordinate 138,112 of QANX01005795.1, forward strand.
TTTTCTCCATGCAAGGGTTTGTGTTTTGCTGAGAGAAAATTGCGAGGTGAGGGAAAGAAAGAGGAGAGAGAAAATAGGGTGAAGATAGAGAGGCAAGTGAAAGACTAGTTTACCTTTCATTTGAAAGAGAATGCATGTGAAAAGACAAAATTTACCTGCCATTTGAAACTCACGTGCACTTCATGTGTGTATAATGGCAAATTTTGGATGGAAATAGGCATAGGTACTAATGATGAAATGTTTTGGTAAGTTTGGGTACTAAATTGCAAAAACAAAGTTTAGGTATCTACTTGTAACACTCGACATAGTTCAGGTACCTCCAGGTTAATTAACCCTACTATTTATATTTCTTTGTAATGGTAGAGTTTATAATATCGAACCTTGCCAAGTTAGAATTTGTTGCACTTTGCTTTTTTGGAAAGAATTACTTGTCTTGGATCATTGATGTTGAAATACACCTTGACTCTATGGGCCTTGGAAATACAATTAAAATAGAAAACACCACATCATAACAGGATTGTCTAAAAGCAATGATCTTTCTTTGCCATCACTTAGATGAAGGACTGAGAAGTAATATTTCACCGTTAAGGACCCCAATGTCTTATGGAAAAATTTGAAAGAGAGATATGACCACCAAACGACAATAATCTTTACCAAAGGCTTGATATGAAAGGATAACTTTAAGATTACAAGATTTTAAATATGTTAGTCAGTATAACTCTACTATGTTCAAAATCACGTCCAAATTGACATTATATGGAGTAAAAATTACCGATGAAGAAATGTTGAAAAATACATTTTTCACATTTCATGCCTCAAATGTGCTCATGCAGCAGCAATATAAAGAAAAATGTTTCAAAAACAATTCTAAATTAATATCTTGTTTCCTTGTTGTTGAACAAAATAATGATCCATTGATGAAAAATCATCAGTCTTGCTCATCTAGATCAACTACATTCCCTGAAGTGAATGCAACATCATCAAATAATCAAGGAAGCGGGCAAGATTGAGGTGGTATGAGTGGTGGAGGAGGAAGGAATTTTCATAGCTGTGGTGGTGGCTATAATGGGCATGGTTACAATGTCTATAGTGGCCATAATAATCGTGGTGGCCATAATTGTCCTTCTTTTAAGAACAATAATACTTTTCATCAGGAGAAATGAAAAGGTGCTAATACAAAGATGAATGAAAATAGTTGTTTTAGATGTGGTTCTCAAATACATTAGTCAGGCACTTGCCCCACCCCTAGACACCTTGTTGAAAGGCTTTCAAAGATGCCAAAAAAAATAAATGAGACAAATATGGTTGAATTATTTGGAACGGAAATCATTTAACTCTTTCAGAAAACACTACTTTAGATGGTCCTTTAAATAACACTCTCTTGGATTTTGTATGTTTTTTTGAGGAATAGTTATTATGAATCATTTTTTTTATAGGATGTTTATTTTTAGTACTCTTTGGATTATTTTTTTGTTTTTGTTTTGGAATTATGTTTCTCTAGAATTTTGTTAATTTATTTGGATTATTATTTGGTTTTATTTTAAATATAATTTTTTATGCTATTAAATATATGTTTGGTTGCGACAATGCAAACTATTCCAAAAGATAAAATATATTTTTTCCAACTAAATTTATTACAAGCAAGTGTAAATACTATATCAGGACCTATATATCTGATTGAAAGCTTTGGAAGAGCAAACATTACTTTACCTAATGGTACAAAAATCCTCATTAGTAATGCACTCTACTCTTCAAAATCCTAAAGAAATCTATTGAGTTTTAAAGATATAACTCATAACAAATATCATCTTAAGACATCGAATGGGAAGAATAATGAGTATTTATACATTAAATCAACAATATCAGGGGAAAAATTCATATTAGAGAGATTGACAACGTTATCCTCAAGGTTATATTATACATACATTAATGTAATTGAATCACATGGTGCAATGATGTAACACCACACTCTCTCTCCAACCAATATTATCTCCAATTTAGCCACCGCACTTCAGACGGTATGGAATTTTTGGTCAGACTTCCCAGGGGGTCACCCATCCTAGGAATGCTCCCACTGGAGCACGCTTAACCCCAGAGTTCTTCCAACTCTAAAGCCAAACGCTCTGAAAAGGCCTTGGTTGTTAAGAGAGTGCTTACTTTACATTTGAACCATTACCACATGACCCCCTTCCACACCCAGGCGATGTGGGATTGGACACCGATCTCTGCCAGTAAGGTAGCCTGCCAGTGCCTCGCACCCACCCACACTTACTCTAGCTTTTTAGATCCAGGTCGTCATACTTTATATCAGTAGTCATCAGTTATGGATTTTTTGGTAACCAAGATTCTTAGTTCCTGATACTCTTACTCCTTTAACATTATTTTGTATAGTGTCTGTGTATATCTTATGTATGTACTAGATATTACATAAAGTAGTCACCAGAAAAAGAAAAAGAAAAAAAATGTTTTTGTGAATATTCAATGAATAATGTGTCATCTCTGGTGTTTGTTTCATACTCCAGGTTGAGCTTGACAAAGATAACCTTCACAAAATAGTGAACATAACTAGGAAGCCAAACTAGGAAAGAACAAAAAAGTATGCTTTGTTTCATTTAGTCCAGGGAGGAGATCAAGGTAAGGGATGGTACAGGGATGTCACAAGTTATTGCACCAAACAGATTAATTAGTGGTCTAATTTTGACTTTTTATGAGTTCCAATGTAATTTTCTTTTTCTTTTTTAGGTAGCAATTCCGATTCAAGAGTACAAAGTGGTAGCTATATATGTATATGTTCTAGTCCTGCTCTGTACTATGCATCCACAATTTTTCTTCTTCTATTATATTTCTTTGGAAAAAAAAAAAAAGGGCATGCTAATGTTACCATTCACATATGTCCTTTCTACTGAAGAATAGCTTATATTATAATTTTGCTAATGTAAACTTTGCAACATGTATAGCATGCTAAGGAGAATCAACTTAGAGCTTCAGTGAGCATGTATATGACCATGGTCTTAAAATAGCTAGGTACTTGAAATAGTAAAAATATACATATTTTACATAACCTTAGAAACTTGTCCTGCATATATTACTATATTCAATAAAGCAATTCTTAAGTATAATCCTCCTAGACCCTTTATATCAGTAGTCATCAGTAGTCATCAGCTAGGAAGGCTGCTGTCTGGTGTGCAAACCAGACAGCAGAAAACTGGTTGCATTTCAACTCTTTTTGGTTCTTGTTTAGTTCAATTGTAAAGGGTTTCTTAGGTCACAACAAACCGAAACTTAGGTGATATTTTTGATGGATTTTAGCTTAATGTTAAGTACTTTAGTATAAGAAAGTCTGTTGCATTAATTGGCCACATGCTGTTGATGCGAGTAGGTGAAAATGGCATGTGCTGCACTGTTGAATCAAGTTGTAATATCAGACAGAAAAATGCAATGAAAATAATGTGGTTTTTTTTTTATCTTTTTCTTGTTTTTCTCTTTCTTATTATATTTTTTTTGGGCTAATTTTGTGCACTTTTCTTCTCTTTTATTCTAGTCAAGCTCTCTGCCTTGCCTTCAGTGTCTTAAGATGGATGTAAGAAATTATTTATATATGTACCTGGAAAGTGAAATAGAGAAGAAACAAAACTCTAGCAATATAATAATAAACAACCGAGGTTATACATGGAAAAAGTCTCTTCGTTCCTTGATATGAGCTGTTGTTGTCAGCTTATATCTCAGCTTGGTCATCAAACATATACATTTTGTTTTCTACTTTGGGTAGTCATCAAACATGAACAACAGAAACTAAAAAGGCAACGTATAGCCTACTCAATCATTGTATATGATAAAAAAGTTTGTCAGTTAGTTTTTTTTTTGGGTGGTGAATAAGTTTGTCAGGTTTTTGCTTCTTTATATTTTGCACTTTTATATATACAATTACAGTTATTTTTTATTGGTACGGTGAAAAAAAAAATATAATACTTTTTTTTTTTATTATGTGATGATTGGAATTCATTTTGCTTTTGTTCTTAACTCTTTATGGGTGCTTTAGGATTTGAGTCTTTATGGGTGCTTTAGGATTTGAGAAGAGTTTAGTTTTTTTGGTGAGATAAGTCTGTTTGGGTATGATTTATTTAATATCTTGTTGCTAGAGAGAGGCCATTGTTTCGAATAAGTGGTTTTTGTTTACCAATATGGTAATGTGGTTTATTTGTACCGAATTACCAATTACTTTCTTAACAATAACAAATTTCAATGAAATAGCTATAAGTGGTTTTATGCCAATTACTAGTAATGGGAACTGCTTACTTGTTTAAATGAATTAACTATAATTTTTTCTCTAGTAGATTTTAAAAGAACAATCAAATATGAATCTTGGTGAAGATATTGATGATGAGGAGAAAAAAGAACTAACATGGCCTGAGAAGAATGAGACCATTTATATAGAATTGATGAAGCAGGAAGTTATTAAGGGTAACCGTTCAACAACAACATTTTCCAAATCTGGTTGGAACTGCATCAGAAGTCAACTCTAGTCTAGGTGTGGGCATAATTACACTCACGATCAATTGAAAAATAAATTTCATTCATTAAAAAAAATTTATAAGGATTTTAAGAAATTATTGAAAGATACTACTGGAGTTGGTTGGAATCCAACATTAGGGACTATCACTTTAGAGGAAACGGTGTGGGATAATTTGATAAAGGTATAAATATTTATTCTATTTTATTTTGGTTTCATTTAAAGTGATAAAATGACTATATTTTAGTAACTATTTGATATATTTTTTATAGGTAAATAAAAGTGCAAAAAAATTCAAAAAGAAAGGTTGCCCACACTATGAAAAGTTGCAAGTTATTTTTGGAGATACAATAGCAACTGGAGAATTTTCTTGTCCGTCTACAAGAATTCTTTCAGACTTTGAAGATGATAATACTAGTGAAATGAATGTAGATGGTGATGGTCAAGAGGATAAATTTGATAGGAAGATAAATTCATCTACTAGTTCAAAAGGAACTCGTAGAAAAAGAGAGAATATTAGTGGAGCCCTTATGTCTTTCATTAATGTATATGCTGAGAGTGCAAAAAAGAGAAATGAAATTCTTGAGCATAGACTAGTTGGTGTATCTACTTCATCTACAAATGATGGTTGTGCAAATCGTTCAGTGGAAAATGATAAAGATGAAGAACTTATGAATCAATGTTTTGAAATTTTGAATTCATTGGATGATATTGATGGAGATTGTTATTCAAAAGCTATGAAGTTGTTGCATGATGATGTGTCCTGGAGGAAGTTGTTTTTATGCATGCCTGATAAGAGGAAGATAGATTTCATACGTAGTTTGTAATTTTATTTGTGGTTGAGTTTGACATATTTTGTTGAATATTTTATGATTATATTTTTGGAACAATAGGTTATGTTTATTGTTTTGGTTGATCTTTGGGAACAATATGTTATGATTGATAGTTAAATATTGAACAATATTTGTAATGTCATTTTTATATGTGATTTTATTTATGTTATTTTTTTTGCTTAAATATTTGTGCATTTAACAGGTGTATATGGATCTTGATGACGTTGATTTGAGTTTGTTTGAAAATGACGATGATGATGAGCTTATTTTTACTTTTCTATGTTTAGTTTGCAATGAGTATGCTCAGATAGAACCTTTAAGGCAACCATGTAGAACTTCTCTACTTAAAGGTCACAATTATGTACTAGAGTTACTCAATGGTCATGAAAGTAGATGCTACGATTGTTTTAGAATGGACAAAAATGTGTTTATAGCATTTTGCGAAGAGTTAAAAAGTAAGACAAACATGAGAAACTCTAGGTTTGTGACAGTTCAAGAACAAGTTGCAAGTTTTTTATTAACCATATCTCATAATGAGAGGAATTGTTTGGCAGCTGAAAGGTTTCAACATGTAGGACAAACTATTTCAAAATATTTCAATCGTGTTCTAAAAAAGATTTGCATGCTTGGGATGGAACTTATTTGTCCTTCTAATTCTGATGTTGTTCCTCCTGAAATTAGATTCAATCCAAAATATTATCCATTTTTCAAGGTAATTTTTCAATATTGCAATGTTATATAATGCAATTTTAAGTTATTTTTTTTGTAAAATTATGAATCTAATTATGTTATATATATTTCTTATTTTTTTTATGTTAAAGAATTGTATCGGTACTATTGATGGAACTCATGTTGATGCACGCATTCCACAAGATCGACAAATTCCATTTCGTGGTAGAAAAGCAAATACTACATGGAATGTAATGTGTGCTTGTTCATTTGATATGCGTTTCACATTTGTTATGTCTGGCTGGGAAGGAACTACTAATGACTCTCGAGTACTACTAGAATGTATTTCTAATCCCGATAATAAATTTCCGTTGCCAACAGAAGGTATTTATGAAAATATTTATATTTATTTTACAATTTTATTTTGAATATTGTTTAATTTTATATTTATACAATGTGTTTTTTGAATAGATAAGTATTATGTTGTTGATTCGGGATATCCAAATATGCCTGGATTTTTATCACCTTACCGAGGAAAAAGATATCACCTACGTGACTTTAGGAGTCGACGACGACAACCTCAAGGTAAAGAAGAACTATTTAACTATCGGCATTCATCACTACGGAATGTCATTGAGCGATGTTTTGGAGTGCTAAAAGCTCGATTTCCAATTTTAAAACAAATGCCTCCATATCCCATGCGCACACAGACAAATATACCTACAGCATGTTGTACGATTCACAACTTCATTAAACTACATGCTCATCAGGATACATTATTCCATGAGTTTAATGATGAATTATTGATTATTAATGATGATAATGTACAAAATGTGGAAAACAGTACACAAATGTCAATCGATGTTAGCCACAATGAAGCTATGCTCATGGCTCAAGTAAGGGATGGAATTGCAAATCAACTTTGGACCACCTTTCAACATTAGATTATATATTATTAATTTTTATGATACTTTAAAATGATTGTAAAATTTAAATTATATGTGCTTTGACATATATTTAGAATTATTTGTAGTTTTATTTTTTAAAGAATTTATAATTGATTATTTAAATTTTTTTATTTTTCATTAATGAATCTGTATTTGACATTTTAGATATTAATTTTGAATTTTTAATGTGAATTTTATATGTAAAATTTAATTTTGAATTTTTAGTATAGATTTTATAAATAACACTATACAAAATAAAAAGAAAAAACCAAAAACAAAAATAGTTATCAAACAAGTTTTTGTTTTTGTTTTTTCAAAAACCAAAAACAAAAATGATTATCAAACGAGTTTTTGTTTTTAAAAAAAACAAAACCAAAAACTAAAAACTAAAAACTAAAAATGAATGTGTTAACAAAGAGCACTAAATTCTGTGTTTTATGTTTATTTTTATTTAAAATGAAAAAAAAAGTAATTCATAGAGGTAAATGCACAATTTATTTGAACATTTATTGTTGTTTCAATAAATGTACAAATGGATAGCTATGTTATAAAATAAGAAAATAGCAAAAAATAATATTATAAAAAAGAAACATATGAAAAGAAAAAAATGAAAAAACTGAATTTTTAGTTATGAGTGAATATACAATAGTTAGAGTCCTCCTATTTATAAGTCTTTATATGAAATAAATAAATGCAACCATATAAAGATAAATATTTAAGATAATAGATGATAAATTACAATATATATTTATCTTATTAATAAGTATCTATAAATAATTTTATCATGATATTGAAAATATCATTATGCTTTCCCTTCGATGCTTAGACATGTGTTTTATTGATGCCTCATTAAATATCTTATCATAAAAGCTCAGTAGGACAAAACTATAACAACGGAAAAAGAGTACAGCCATATGTGCTCCCCTTCAAGAAAACAAGATTAACTATTCTTCAAATCTCATAATTGACGTATTTTCATTTTATGTACAAACTTCTTAAATGTTGATATCAGAAATGTTTTTGTGAATACATCTGCAGGATTGTTACTAGAATGAACATGATGAACATTGATGATTTTACCTGTAATAAGTTCACGTGGAAAGAAATGTTTCGTGGGAAAATGTTTAGTGATATCACTTATAATGTAGTCTCATTTAACTTGAGTAATACATGCAGCATTATCTTCATATAATACGATCAGTTTCTTATCGATGGATAATCCACATGTTCCTCTTATATGATGAATTATAGATCTTAACCATACACATTATCTGCTTGCTTCATTGAGTGCTATAAGTTCTGCATGATTTGAAAAAGTTGCTACTGATATTTGCTTTGTTCAACACAATGATATTGCCGTATCATTACATAAAAATAAATATCAAGTCTGACAACAACTTTGATGTGGATCAGACAAATATCCTGCATCTACATAATTATTAAGCTCTGTTTTTTATCATTTTGGATAAAATAATCTTATATCAATTGTTCTCGAAAGATAATGAAAATCTTGTTTGATTATATTATAATGTCATCGTGTACAAACTATATCTTGCTAATAAATTGACAAAAAAAAAATCTATATCAGATCGAGTATTATTTGCAAGATACATTAATGCTCTTATAACACTTAATAATGGTACTTCATGACCAAAAAATTCTTCATTATTTTTTCATGGACGAAATGGGTCTTTTATTACATTAAATGACATAACAACCATTTGGGTGCTTAGTGGATAATCTTTTATGTATAAGTTGGTTGGTGGAAAATATATGTATAAATGCTCGATCCCAAATTCTTTCATTAAGTATGTCATTGCTTTTAGAAGTTCATCAGAACTCTCAAAATATTTAAATCATCCACATAAACAACAATAATAACGAATTTGGATTCTGACTTCTGAATGAAAATACATGGACAAATGGGATCATTCATATAGCTTTCTTCTAAGAGATATTCACTGAGGCGATTGTACCTCATATGCCAGATTGTTTGAAACAATACAAAGATCTTTATAACTTGATAGAATGTATCTTTCGGGATTTTGATACTTCCATTTTAAATCTTTCAAGGATTTTCATGTAAATGTCACTATCAAGTGATCCATATAAATATGCAGTTACAACATCCATGAGATGCATATCTAGTCTTTCAGATGTTGCCAGACTAATCAAATATCTGAATATTATTGAATCCATCACAGGGGAATATGGCTCATCATAATTAATATCAGGTCTCTGTGAGAAACCTTGAGCCACAATTCTAGCTTTATATCTTACAATTTTATTTTTCTCATATCGCTAACGCACAAAAACTCATTTATACCCTATAGGTTTAACATCTTTGGATTGTTCCAACTATAGGTCCAAAAATTTCACGTTTAGTAAATAAATCAAGTTTTGTTTGAATTGCGTCTTTCCATTTTGGCCAATCAATTCTACATATGCACTCCTCTACTGATTTTGGTTCTTGATCATTGCTTTCAATCATAATTACAAGGGCCACAGAATATGAAAATATATTGTCAACGATTATGTTATTACGATTCCATAATTCTCTAGTAGAAATATAACTTAATGAGATCTCAATATCTTTAACATTTTCAGGTGCATGATCTTCTTCTAGAAATATTTCATTAGCAATATTTTGGGCCTCTTCTAGAACATCGGCCTCCTTCATTATGTCATCAAATGTATTAGCTCCTTTTCTTTTCCAAAGAACTTAGAATCGATAGGCCTATCCGCTTCATGCGTCTTGTAGACTTATTTGTGACGTGTCCAATAAGAATGTCAATATTTCCAGGAGCATTATAACTGATATATGTTTTTTTATTTTTGAATTAGTAAATGCATTTAGTAATTGATTAGTTAGTCCTTGTAATTGTATAATTTTTTGAATTTCTAGTTCACATTAATTTGCACGAGGATCAAAAGAAGATAGAGATGATGCACTCCAAGTGATCTCATTTTCTAGCTTTTCATTTTCTCCTCCTAATGTTGAGAAAATTATTTCATCAAAATAACAATTAACAAATCGAGTAGTAAAAATATGACTCGTTAGGGGTTTAAGATATTTTATAATGGATTGACATTCATAATAAATATATATACTCTTTCGTCCTATGGGACCTATCTTAGTGCATTGTGGTGAAACAATGGGAATATATATGAAGCAACCAAATGTTCGAAAATGGGAAATGTTTGGCTATTTACCATAAGCCAACTGTAATAGAGAGTATTTATAGTAAGATGCAAGTCTAATTTATATTAGTACTGCTGCATGCAAAATTGCATGCCCCCATTCATAATTAGGGAGCTTTGCTCTCATCAATAATAGTCTAGCAAATAATTGGAGGTGTATGATAAATGATTCAGCTAGACCGTTTTGTCTATGAACATGGGCAAGAGAATGTCCAACTAGAATCCCAGATAATGTGCAATAGTCATTAAAGGCTTGGGATGTAAATTCACCAGCATTGTCAAAATGCACTGTTTTGATTGTGTAGTAAGGAAATTATGCTTGTAATATAATTATATGCCCAAGAAATTTGGCAAAATCTATAATACGAGATGACAAAAGGGATACATGTGACTATCTACTATATGCATCTATCGAAACCATAAAATATTGAAATGGTCCACATGGTGGGTAAATCAGACCACATATATCCCTTTGTATTCTTTTAAGAAATTTTGGAGATTCAAATCCAATTTTGGCTGGTGAAGGTCTAATGATCAGTTTGCCCATAGAATAAGCAGCACAAGAAAACTCAATCAATGAATGTCCATAAGAACTTTGTATGACTTTATGCATTATTGTTGATTGTGGATGACCTAATCGTTCATGCCAAATAATGAATGTATTTGTATTAATAAACTTCTGGTTCATTTGACAGGACCCGCCCCGAAATTCCTCCAGAATAACCGGAGAGGCCCCGCCTGAGGAAGATTCCACCAGAACCCCTCGGGGCAACCGACAGAATCCTCCTCCGAAAGGGAGTAATAATTAAATAAACAAATAAACAATAATGGGACGAATAGTAAATAAGATATGAATGAAAAGTAGATAAAATAAGCACCACAATAATTCAACGAGTCATAATGAATAAATAATAAACAATGTATGAAGTAGGTGGGAATGACAGAGCCACTAAGAGTGATAGACAAAAATATAAATGATACAAATCCAACATGAACAGAATAAGATCAGAGTCTAGTACATAAGAAGAAGTAATAAACAGATGCGATAAGCGGATGCGATAAGCGGATGCGATGCCGATGCGAAATGCTGATGGTAGTCCACGGGAACCTGTGACTAGGACCTAGGGAACGAAGTAAAAATAACAAAACGTGAGATATAAATATCTCCGTGAGTGCTCCTAGATAACTACAAAATACAATTTCAACCGTTAAAACCTTTACACTCAAACCTCACGTCACTCAGTTGAAAGGTTCCCAGTTTTGAAAATCATTTCGCAAAACCCTCGGTTTACCCCAAATCATTAAATCAATAAAAACGGTTTAGGGGCGAAAACGTAATTTAAAACAATTATCGAAATCACGTACCAAACACTAAACGTAAATGAAATCCATAATAATTAATTGATGGTTAAACACAATTTCATAAACGATCAAGCAAATGGGTCAAAATCTGAAACCAAAGGCCATAGGCCACAATCCATAAAATCAAACCATCAATTTAAAATCAGAAACCAACCAAT